>PVKE010006407.1:0-26902 GCA_004027555.1 Craseonycteris thonglongyai | reverse complement strand
TGAGTGGTTACCATGAAATTTATGTAAAAGCAAGTTTCATATATGCAGTGTTTCATTTTTTTAAGGATGTTTTTTAATTTCTATTCTCTTTGCAAATTTAAATCTTTACTTCCCCTTTTATGTTTTTGTTGTCCCAGCTTATCCCTATTTACTTTTACTTTTTCTTTCAGGTCCAATAGCCTCCTTCAGTATTTCTTGAAATGGTGGTCTTGTGCTAGAGAATTCCTTCAGTTTCTGTAAGTCTAGAAAGGTCTTTAGTCCTCCTTCATTTCTAAAGAATAGCTTTGTTGGGTAAATGATTCTTAGCTGGTAATTTCTCTCCTTCAATATTTTGAATCCTTGATTCTACTCCTTTCTGGCTTATGGAGTTCCTATTGAGAAATATGATAATAGTCTGATGGGCTTTCAGTTATGGTATTCTTTGTTCTGGCTGCTTTGAGGATTCTTTCTTTGTCTTTGACCTTTGACATCTTCAAGAAATGTGCCTTGAGAGGGACCATCAGGACTCAAGTAACAAGGGGTCCTGTTTCCTTGTTGAATTTGAGGTTTCTGTTCTTGCCAGAGATTTGGGAAATTTTCATCTACTATTTGAGTAAATTCTCTGTGCCCATCTTGTCCTCTGCTCCCTCCAGAATACCTATTATTCTTATATTATTCTTTCTAATGGAATCAGGTAGTTTTTGTAGATACCTTTTATTTGTCTTAGCTCTTAAGTCTCTCTTTTCTTCTGTGACATATTCAAATTTCTGTCTTCGATTTTACTAATTCTTTCCTCCATCTGGTCAGCTCTGCTTCCTATGCTAGCTATTTCATGATTTGTTTCTTTTATTGTGCTATTTATCTCCAGAATTTTTATTTGCTTCTTTTTATAGCTTCCATTTTATTTCTGAAATCATGTAGCTCCCTCTGTGTACTCTGCCAATTTTCTTTGATCTCTTTGAGTGTTTTCAGAATTGCAGTCTTGATTTCTATGTCATTCAGCTCATATGTTTCCATATGTTAAAGTTCCTTTTCTGGAGATTTTTCTCTTTCTTCCTGAGCACCTTTGTTCACAAGGGTATTTATTGCTGTTGGAGCATATTTTTCCCTGGACTTAAGGATTTTTTCCCCTGGTAGATGTGAAGATATCTATCTTTTACTTCCTAGCTGGTGTTGCTGCAGTGTCTTAAAATATTTTGTCTTGGTTATTAGGTTTTCTCACAGTGGGAGACTTCCTAGAAGGTGGGCTTCTCTTAGACTCAGTCACCCTGGTCTCTGTATGCCTCCTGTTTGGGAAGATATGGTGGGCAAGGGTATTCTATGCCTCCACAATCCCACTAGAGTTAGAAGCTGCCACACCTGTGCTTTAGTTTTCCTAGATCCCTCTGCTGGCTTCAGTGGGAAGAGTGGGGGGCGGGGTTTATTAGGAAAGGTGCAGGTCTGATTGTGTCACAAGGTAATGGCTGCTTCCCAGCAGCAGCTCACTGAAGGCCCGCTGAGGGTGAGGCCTGCAGGGTGAGCCCTGGGAGACAGCAAGGGGAAGCAGCCAGGCTCCATGTCCAAGGCCATGCAGTGCTCCAGTTGGGGCCTCACCTCACTGAGGGCCACTCTGCACCTCAGCCACCAACACACTCCCGGTATCGGCGCTCTAGCCACTGGAACACCAGCCTTCTGCTCTGGTCATCGGCCTTATGCTCCATGGGCCCCCAGCTCTAGCTGCCCACCTGCACCAATCTCTGGCTGCTGCTGGGGCCTTGCTCTGGCCTCCCGCTCCGCACTCTGGCCTCCTGCCCCGTGCTCTGGCTGCCCTCCCCCACGCTCAGGCCTCCTGCCCCACGCTCTGGTCGCCCTCACCACACCTTGGCTGCTCCCCTGCACTCCCACCAGGGCCTCTCGCCACCTCAGCTGTGCCCGCTTTCTTCGTCCACTCTGCACTCTGGCGTCTGCACCTCCACCTCTGTCTGTTCCAGGCCTCCCATCCACCCAGAGTCGTTCTGTACCTGGACCCACGTCCCCATGCTCCCACCTCAGTCAGTCTGTCCTCTGCTGGGCTCAGGTCAGCCTCTGGGTCAATCACTGAGTGAGTCTCTGGGTTGTGCTCCACACTGTTCTCCTTTTTTCTCTCTCATTTGCCTCCCTTTCTCTGGCCTTTAAGTATTTTCTTACAATGGGTGGGTCCCTCAACTGAGGCTGTGTGTTGCTTAGGGATTCTCTGGTTGGATTTTAGTTTAATTTGTTGTTCTTTCCAGGAGAGGTTTCAAGAGCTCCTCTCACAGTGCTATCTTGATGACATCTCTCCCCCTAGTCCAAATATTACCCATTCATATTTTGCAAGAGAAAAGAAGAATGCAGGAGCATTGCAAAATAATATAACTTCTCATGTAGAAAGATCCTTAAAGGTAAGTCTAGACCAGCATAGTGTTTTCATCAGGATAGACTAATTGTGTAATAATTTCAGAATCTCAATGGCTTAAGTCAATAAAGATTTGTTCTCATTCACAACAGGATCCAGTCTCTTTCCAATGTGAGGCTTTCTACCATCTCAGGGACCTTTCGAGTCCTTTGGAAAAGGTGGACTACCATACTAGGCAGTTTACAGACAGGGCTAGAAGTTTCCCACATTCCAGTGGCCAGAACGCAGTCACACAGTGTCATCGAGTTGAGAGGGGGCTGGGGCTACAGTCTCCCAGTGTATACAAAGGAGAAACCCAGAGCATTATTTCTGCTACAGTCTCCATTTTCCACATGAAGAAAGTGAGGTTCAGTGAGCTCATCAGATTTGTTCAGCATGAATCAACGACAGAGCAGAGCTAAAACTCATGTCTCCTCACCTCTTTTTCTTTACTCCTTGTTGTCTCCTAGGCTTTTTGAAGAAGTACAGCAGAACTTAGGGTTTCTGAAGGGTAATTTGTAACCACAAAGAAGAACCTTCTTCTTAGAACCCAATGTCATTTTTTGTACTTATCAGAGGATATGCTTAGAGAAAATTTAAAGATTGATGTAATCCATTAAGTTTTTTTAATTACTTAAATAGTTCTTTGACTTTTGTGAAAGATCACACATTCACCAAAGATGGGGGCAGAATGATACTTCTCTTTGATTCTTTGTAATATCTAACAATGTGAGGGATGTGGTCATTGCTTAATAAGTGTTTGTTGATGGACATGGTAATACTGAGTCTTAAAAAGTCTTCTATGTAAAAACAATAAGACAAAGACCAATAATTTTCTAATAAAAGGGTAGGCAATGATTCCATGTAGTCATCAAATACTTATAAGGACCTAACTCATGCCAAGCATAGTTTTGAAAGCTTAGAATATGATGGAAAAGAAAATAGACAGGGTTTGCTGGAATCTCAGTTAATATCAATAGCCTGAGCTTGAGATTCTCTACTGGCTAATTTGTTGTAATACATAGGCATGTTTGCTGGTTGTCTTTTACTCCTTTTCAGTTATCTGTTGAAGAAAAGGAGAAGAAAGAAGAAAGAAAGAAAGAAAGAAAGAAAGAAAGAAAGAAAGAAAGAAAGAAGAAGAAGGATAGCAGCACTAATCTAATACCTCTCTGAGTTATTAGGCAAATGGTCACAGAGTGAGTGGAATTTGAAATGATAGGAAATAAAAGACCCAGCGATAAACTTTAAAGGAGGCAGGTTAAGGGCACGTGTGCGTGGAAGACAACCTGCCTGACTTCAACAGGTTATTACCATTAATCCTTTCTTCAGAGGGGCTTCATCTTTGGATTGCTGCTTCTGGAAATAAGATAATGACAGAAATTGTAGAGCAGCACCAAAGAAAGGGTTTAAGAGAGCCATATTCATATGAGTTCATCAAGATTTATGTCATTACAATAAATCACTAACAAATTTTATAACGTTGAGATCATTATGAAGGATTCCAAAAAATGTAACTAACTGGCCACTATGACCTCATCTCTCACAGTTTCCGCAACTCTCAACTACAGACAAATATCTATACCTTTAGGCACAATTAATTTTTTCTTTGTAAAGAGATACACTTTATTTATTTACTTGTGTGTGTATGAAGCCTCGATTCCCCAAGTTTGTTGTTCAAAGAATGAAGAACACTTAAATGGCCACTCCCCAGGCTACAGAGAAATGATAATTAACCTGACCTCTAACTTTTATTCCTTATGCCAAATTATTATGTCAGACTCTTTACTCACTAAGGTTCTTAACTAGCTCCCATGGCAAGCACCAGTTTTCCCTCACAGCTCCATTTGTCCTGGACAATGGCTTTGGGTTTTAAGTTTATGCCTCATCTCCTTTTAGACCACACACTCCTTATGAGCAGGGACTGTTTCTTGATGAGCTGTGCATCTCATGTGCATTCTCCAGAAGCCACCTCATAGGACATGCTCAGAAAATGTGCAAGAATGGGTGACTGTAGTTTTCTAGTTCAAGAATAGTATCAGTGTCTTGACGTATATACTTTTCTGTTGTTAGCAGAAGTGTTGGGATCATGCTCCTGACCAGGGGCCAGCAAACTTCTGTACAGAGCCCAGTAGGGACTCTTTTAGGGTTTGTGAGCCATACAATGTCTGTGGAAACTGCCACTGTAGTACTAAAGCAACCAACCACAGGCAATACATTAACAAATGGTCATGGCTGCATTCCAAGAACATTTTCTTTATGGACATTGAAATCTATATATTATATAAGTTTCATGTATCAAACAATTTTATTCTTATTTTGATTTTTTCAACCACTTAAAAATGTAAATATCACCCTGTATGTTGCAGGACATACAAAATCAGGTGCCATGCCATTTGGCCCAGGGGTCACAGTTTGCAGACTCCTGCATTAGATCACCGGGCTGCTGGTGGTGGTTCTAGTGGTGGAATTTACTAATGAAATAAAGCTGATTTCTGGAAATCTCAACTCCACTTTCTTAGCCAATTCACAAGTGCTTTTGTTAGTCCAGTTCCTAAAAGGAGAATTACTATTTTATCTGACTGCTATCTTCAAGGACACTCTAATGAATTAAGGTTATGAAATTCTTAGGCAAGATACACCACTTTAGGACTAAAGGTTATGGTTAAAATATTAAAGCAGAAGAATAAAATATAATTCAAGATTTATGGCAAATCATCTCAAATACTTCTAGGAATCAATAACCCATATTATCATTCTCATTTCTTCCTGTGACATTCTTTTATTTCATAAAGCAAAAATTCCTAATAATATGAAATATATGCCAGATGATGCACACAGGTTAAGCTAAATATGCACCTGATATTCTAGTATTATTGTGAGGTATATACAAAAAATAAGTACAACTGTTATTACACTTTTAAAAATGTGTTTAGATTTTAAATATATCATTGGCAACTTAAAATAAAGAATACCATTTTGGTGATAATTTTGCTCCATAAAAATGTACACATAAAAATAAGGTCAGTGGTGCAATGTCAGAAAATATAAATAGCCATAATACTTAGAAAGCAGTTAGAACATAGCATCTTTAAGAAATTTTGTCCCTAGTTTTCTACATACCTGTTGGTTGACTACAGAGGGAATGAGACTTTCCTATGGCTGCTGGCATTTCAGCAAGTGTACCTGTGCAATAGGGTTGATTTACAGGTAAAATGCATCCCAGTTCTTATGCAAAATTACTTTCCCTCCATATTTTAGTCCCTAAAAGCCTAGACATCGGAGTTAACGAGTCCTGAGTTCAAATCCTGGCTTTGTCATCTATTAAGTGTGTGACCTTAAACAAGCTACTTAATTAACCTCTCTAAGCTTAAATTTCTTCATTAAAAGAAATGGAAACATTAATAATGACTGTGGGTAGAAGTGAGATAATGCACATAAAGTACATATGCAGTTCCTGCACATTGATAGTAAGCATTCACTGAATAGCAGGCATATTGTTGTTAATACATTTCTCTTTAGAAAAAAACAGAATCCTTTGTACAGTGAATTAGCCAACTTTGTAGAGGCATAATGCAATTTCAAATAGAAAGCAGTGTTGAAATTTTGAGCGACACTTTCCACTTTCCCTTGCCTGGGTTCAAGAGATGGTAATGATGAGGGTATCCCTGTGGTTGGTCCACTTACACACCGAAACCCCCATGTTTTGTTTTCCTTGTTGCACTTGGGGCTGTGGAGATGTTCACTAGAATTTCTACTGCATTTGTGCAAATTAAAAATTCTATCTTAATTGTCTTATTTCCCACTAATTTCTCTTTTGTTTATTTATGAGTTCATTATAATTTATCAAAATCTTACTTATTCAAAGACTCTGATTTCAAGTTCTTTTCAATCAAGATGCTGCTCATCTGCCTAATTTAAGTCACTGTGCTGAGTAAAACAGTAGATGGACAATTTCAAATTCTTGTCCTATTTACAGTGTTAAGGTATACAAAGGCAGAATACCTAAAGGTCATATCAGGCAGCTACAAGGGCTCATTTATAGCCTGGTATACACTCAAGGCCACAGAGTGTGATAAAAAAGGTTTAGATTAGGAATCAGGGTACCTGGGCTTGGGGGTCCTCTCTGCCAGAACCAGCTATAGGCATCTGAACAAGTCATTCAATTTCACCGAATTTGGTGTTATTGATCAATAAAATGGGAATGATTACAATATTTACCTCATGTATTTTAATATAAATAACATAATTGACATAATAATCCATTTGCAAGCTATAGATTAACATGCATACTGCTAGACAGTTATTATAATCATCATTATTCACCCCATGGTTGCATGTGTGCACCAGGATACCATTTAGTAAGCAAATAATTTGTGGTGGTAAGAATCAAATCCCATCTCTGATGCTATACAGGTGTGTAACTTTGGCCAAATCATTCATTTCTTTAAGTACTAATTTCTATATCTATAGAATAAATTACATACTCATCAATGTCCCTTCAAGGCTTAAAAGGTTGGGGTTTCACAAGTACCAGGAAAGAGGCATAGATAGGCAGGCTGGCTAGCTCTTAGAAAACAGGAGTTGTGAATATGTGCTCCTGACAATGAAGACAGGGACTCCAAAGCAGATTCACTGGGGAACAGAGCCCACAATGGGCTCAAGGGAATTTGGCTTCACACAGAGCTCACATAGTTCCAGAACTGGCAAGACAATGAACTACACCCACAGCAGCTGAAGGAAACAGCATTGACCATCACCTCCAAAGTGTAAGGACTGATCCAGGTGTCTTCCACAGAAGAAAGATGGGAGGGAAGCAGAGAAGATTCAGAAATTACAGCCTCTTGAATGGGCTTCATGCCTCCTGTCTCCTTTCTTTCTAGTCCATCCCCCATATTACCACCAGAGGGACCCTAAACTCAAATATGGTCCTCCCCTGTCCTGATTAAAAATCTCTGATTTCTTTCATGAAAAGATGCTCAATGGCACTAATCATCCGGGAAACGTAAATCAAAACCACAATAACATATTATGTCACATTTGTTAGGATGGGCTCTTATCAAAAAACAAAAGAGAACGAGTATTGGCAAGGTTGTGGACAAATTGGAGTCTCCAGAAACTGTTGATAGGAATGCAAAATGGTGCAGCCACTATGGAGATGTGGAGCATCCCGTTTTCTACTGAGTAAGATCTGAACTCCCTTGCTTACACATCATTTACTCTATATAGGGTCTGTGCTAACTCTTCAGCCTCATGCGCAGCTTCTCTCCCTCAAGGGCAAACCACTCAGAACTCATCATCTTTTTTCACTTCATAGCTCAGTGCCTTTGCACATACTGTCTTCTTGCGAGGAATACTCATACAATTCTCTACTCTGAGAATTCTTTCTTTTTTTTTTGGATCTAAACCAAATGTAATTTCCTGTACCATGTATTGTAGCACTTATCACTTAGTGCTTTTTTTAAAAAGAAGTGGTTACACATCTGCTTTTCTACTAGTGTATCAACCTTGAGAAAAGAGTTCAAGCTTTAATGTCCTAGTAGGTGCTTTCTTAATATTTTCTAGAGTTCACTGATGGCTGACTGAAATGATCCAAAGGATAGAGGCATCTGGAGATAAAAGAGAGACTCTTTAGAATAAAAGCAGGCAAAATTTAAGAACAGACAAATTTGGATTCAATAAAATCATAAACAAGGTGTTAAGACAGGCAGGGACATTTTTCCCAACACACTGATTTACCCAATACTTAGTAAATATCTCTTACACACGAGAAATAAGAGCAAACAAGGCTGACTTAGCACGTTTCATCAGTTAGGATACCAGTCCTCCTAAAGTGTGCTGGGTAAGGAGGAAAGCAGCACAGGAAGAGGTGGGGTAGCAGCCAAGGCCTGGCACGTTAGGGTGAGAACGTCACTTCCGCATAGCCGGACCAGATGCATCATTTTAAATGGTACTGTCCCATTTCAAATGGCACATATGGTTCGCCTAGTAGTCTCACTGGGCTAAACTCAAGGCATCAGTAGGCTGACCATGTGTACCACTTGAAATGGGACAGTACTGTTGTTTTCTGTCACATTTAAAACGGTATGTCTGTTCAGTCTACTTTTGCCGTAAGTGCGAAGGAAAGCCTTTTAAGTTTTTAAGCAGGGGGACAAAATAATCTGGTTGACATACTGAGGCGGTCACACTAGTCTTCCATGGAGAATAGGCCTTGTATATTTGGGGATACCAGTTAGCAGGCCAGTGCATCAGACCAGGTAAGAAATGACATCAGCCTAGTGACAAGAATCACCTGGAGGGCTGTTAAAAGACAGATTGTGGACTTGACCCCTAGGGTTTGTAATCCTGCAGGTCTGGTGGTGATGGTGGTGGAGATGGGGTAGAAAATGTGCATTCCTAACAAGCTGCCAGTAATGCCGCTACTGCTGCCCAGAGGCAGTGCTCACAGCCGCTGAGCTGTGCTGCGGCCAGAGACGGGCTGATGAAGGCGGAACAAAACGAGCTGGTTTGAGATATAATCTGGAGATAAGATGAAGACATTCTGATTTGCTGATACTAGAAATATTAAGACAAGGAGTACTTTTACGAAATTTGAATGAGGAGAGGTACTAGGAAATTCTAGGAAAAGGATATGGGTCATATAAAACTTGAATGAGTATGTTTTCTTTAAATGAAGCAAACAAAAGTCACGTTCTTTACACAGCAGGCAATAAATGAACGGACATCATTTTACCCCCCACCCCAACACACACACACACTCACCAACAAGTAAAAGAATGGTTTCTCGAAGTGTTTGAGGGAACTGTGTGTTACAGGACCTAGAGCAGCTCCTATAAGAATAGGGTCTTGAGAATGGTTAAGATTGAATAGGAAAAGGTAACTATTCTTTTTCATTGTCAGACCCTTGGGGTATCACATGAAAAAGGGGAACAGGAACAGGGTAAATAGACCTTATATGCGACCCAGTGTAATTCCTTTCATGACTCTCAGAAAACTAGCTGCTCATCCAGCAGGTTAGCTCTTCAGCTGTAGCAGCGCTTGACGTGTCTCTATCGCTCCTAGAATGAATGCCCTACCTTGGCAGCTCTCTCCTTACACATGAGCTTCAGAGGCTCAGTTACAAAACAAGTCCAAACTCTACGTGCTGGTGCCTCAGAGACTCTGCCCAGGTTCTGCTGTCTCCTGCTCCATCTTGGCCTCCCCAACTTCTGCCCTGTTAGCTACTTCTGCCTCCTGGTCCAGCTCTATAAAGAGCTGGATTATATCCCTCAAAACTTCATATATTGAGGTTCTAAGTGCCCCCACGCCCACAGTACCTCAGAATGTGACTTTATTTGAAAATAAGGTCAGTGCAGAGGTAGTTAAATTAAGATGACGTTGTTAGGGTGGGTTCTAATCTAATCTGACTGATAACCTTATGAAAAAGGGACATTTGGACCCAGAGACAAGCACACAGGGAGAACGTCACGTGATGAAGGCAGAGATTGCTACCAAACCACCAGAAGCTAGTGGAAAGGCACAATACAGATTCTTCCTCGCAGTTCTCAGAAGGAACAACCCTGCCAATGCCTTGGTTTTGGACTTCTAGCCTCCAGAACTGTGAGGCAATAGAGTTCTGTTAATTAAACCACTGAGTGTGTGGTACTTTGTTATAGCAGAGAAATAAATACAAACTCCTTGTGATCCTTGATTCAGTTGCACACTTTCCACTCACCTCTTAACTGGGCCTTCTTTGCTTCTCAGATCTGCCTCTCTTTTGTGCTCAGTGGTTGGTGGGCCAACAGTGACCCTTTGATAGTACAAAC
Organism: Craseonycteris thonglongyai; assembly: GCA_004027555.1. Lineage (NCBI taxonomy): Eukaryota > Metazoa > Chordata > Mammalia > Chiroptera > Craseonycteridae > Craseonycteris > Craseonycteris thonglongyai. The sequence goes on along the minus strand of PVKE010006407.1, from coordinate 16,729 downwards.
GAGGCCTCCTGGTACCTCAATTAGGACACAGTATCACAAATCTTCTCATTTTCATATATGGGATCTGACATACTCCCCTCATGGGCAACTATCTCCTTAAGAGTCTGTTTCATGTTTATTGTTCATCCTTGTGTCCTACAAATCATCACAGTGTCTAAAACACAGTCAGGTTTTTGTTGAATGAATAACAGAATTAATGATCTAGTCATTCTTTATTTTTCTCTGTGGTAAATGGAAAAACTCAAGGGCTTTTGACCTTCATGCTCATGTCTTTTTGTCAATACAGTGAGTGGTTTATTTGGGAAGCATCTGTTTTTGAATCACATTACTTTGTGAATGTGTATTCTTAATGAAGGTGATCAGTGCAGATCAAGCTGACATCAACACTAAAGATATGGAGGATTGCTTTGGTGTGCAAATGGAAATGGTTTGGTGCTGGGGGATAATGAATACATGAGAATTAGGACATGATATTAAACGGAGGGGATGAAGCTTGTCATTAGTTCCCACTGCTTCTAGGAGTTATTGTTAATAGCTATTTGAGTGAGGAGATGGGCACATGTGGAGAAGACGATGTGAAGGAACAAATGTGTAGATAGCGTCTGCTCACTGAGATACGTGGTGTTCGGAATGGATCATCCTGTAGTTCGCACTAGAGGCTAGTGATTTTGAACTAATCTGTTTTCCCCAACTCAGTCAGGGGTGCAGGCAGCTGACAACTCTGGATTCTTCCAGGTGTGTGCAGCAGACTTTGATTTCCAATAAAATGCAAAGTTCACATGTCACATTTGGGTGCCGGATTCCAAAGAATGATTTTTGTTTATTGGAAGTGAGAGGGGAGGGGTAATTAATGGAAAGAATGGTGCTAAAATTATCATTCAAGCCAAAATATTTTTGAGAGACAAAGAGACACTATTAATATTTAAGCAGGGACAGCAAGCATAATTTGGATTAATTTAGGCAAATGAGAGAGCACTGTCACCATACTGATGGCCACCCAAAGTCTGGTTAAAATTCAACCAAATTTTACCTTGAGTTGTTTAAATTAGCATTAACAAAGTGCCCCTTAATCAGTAACCATTAACTTCTGCCAGGGACTTCTCTTATCTTTCTAGAACTTCATACACAATAACAAAGTTTCTCAGTGAAAATTCAGCATAATATTAGGGTCTATGTTGTTTTATAATATGCGCCAAAATTTTCAAAGTTACTCTTAATTTTCTTAATTTAAAAAACAAAAAACAAAAAACACTAAAGCTTATATCATCATTCCCAAACTACCCACTATGAATAATTAGAAAAATAGGTACAGAGTGAGAAGGCAATAGGCAATTTGAAAATTTAAACTACCTACTAATGGATATCCAAAATGCATCACCAAAGCATAGAATATCTCTAGAGATGTATGAAGTTCATGGAAGTGGTAAAGTGATGAAGCACGTGGCATTTGGAGTAAGACATCTTAGGCTGAATCCAAGCTTGGCCTTTTCTAATTGTGTGATGGTGGGAAAGTCATTTTATATCTCTGAACCACAATTTTCCCATCTGTGAAATGGGACTAGTACATACAGGATTTTTATGAGGATTGAATAAAATAATGCATATAAAGTACAGGCTGTAGGGCTTGACTTGTAAATGCTTGATTAATTGTAGCTGCTATAATTAAGTCACATGTACTCTGGTTTTATTATTAACCATTTAGAGCAGCTGTGATTATTTTGAAAGATTCTTATAGAATGGTTCTGGTGCATTTCTGAGCAATTATTATACTTTTTCTCCCACTCCATGCTGGAGTTTGTTCAGTTATCTGTTCATTTGTCTTGCAAAGCTGAAAGGTTCAATGAAACATACTTATCATGACGTGTGCCTTGTTGCCTGTGATATATATCTTTTGGGCTGAACACAGTAAACTGACCATCTCTGGAAAATATACCATAGCAAAGACTTGTTGGGATTTACTTCAAAGAAATATTAGGAAATGAACCTTCCAAATGACCGTTACAGACATAAATGTGTTTATCTCCTAACTATGCCGTACATGAAGGAAACAAAATCTTGAGCTGTTGGTTTTTATGAGCTGAAGCCATCATCATGAGTCTCCACCATGAAGCTCCCTAATGTTCAACGATATCAGGGAAGCCTGTGTACCACTGCCCACGAGTGGGTAAGTAGGAGCGCCACCTGTAGGTAAGGTTCCATGTGCAATGGCATAGTAACCAAGTTTTTCATAGTTCTTATGTGTCTGTCCAAAGGGAGTTCTTTCCCAACTGATAGTCTAATCAGGAAAAGACTCTCCCCACTACCAGGAGTGGAATATGCATCACACTCTAACTCTGCAGAAAATCTCAGTGGAAAAGTCATCAATTGGTGGCACCAGGAGGTACAGCAGCATGGGACAAGGAACAGGTTGCCTGAAGACAACAAAGAACTGAGAGGAGAGTGGAAATACCCATTGTAGGTGAATAAGAGAAGTGCAAGTGTGTGTGTGGGGGGGGGGGTGGAGAACTTTTGGTAGAACCAAAGTCAAAGACAGTGAGTGGGAGTGGAGATTGTACAGGGTTGCCCAAAGTAGAAAGGATCCATGCTGAGGGATATGAGCACAGTTGTCATGGGAAAAGGGTAAGTGAATATTTCCAAGAGTGCACAGATGCTCCAAAATCACTCATATCCTTATAGAAAGACTAGCACATCATCAGAGAAAAAGGGGGAGCTGACAGAAACTTAGGAAATCTGAGTGGACAGCTAGCTAGTGCTTTGTAGATCTCCTGAAAGTCCCTGTTGCAACAGTAGAATAACCCATGGTGTAAGGAAAGGTATCAGATATTACTCCACAAAATTCTAAGTAAGTTTTCTAAATCAAACAAAATCAGTTTCCGGTCTCACCCACCAAAGTTAGCAAACCGTTTAAGACCCACCACTTGTCAGGGGCTCCTATGAAGTTCCTTGTGGCCCCACTGGAGCTGCAAAGTCCATGCAATTAGGTGAAGTAGGAGGCCCTTAGTCCTTCTGGCAGATGTTCCTCATGTTTCTTGTTTGGGCCTGTGCATTTCTTTTCTGAGTGATGGTCCTACCTGTCCCTGGAGGCCACATGGAACAACCCCAGGAAAAAAGCCACCATCAACTAAAGCCACTATTAGACATTAGGTTATAATATTAAACTTCCATTGTACTTGAGCCATCACAAATTTTGAAGTTCTTAAATTAAAAAAAAAATTTTTTTTATTGTTTTTGACAGAAAGAGAGAGATACAGAGACAGAGAGAGAACTGAACTGGGGGCACTCCCCAGTTCAGCACATGGGTCCGCACGGGCCAAGGCCGGGACTTGATCCTGGGTCCCCGGTGCCGCAAAGTGAGCGCCCAACTCACTGAGCCATCTCGGCTTCCCCAACAAATTCTGAAGTTCTTTTGCTGCCATTGTTGCAATAGTCTAGTCTACACTAACTAACACAAACTTCATTACACTACTCTATGGCTCACGTTCTGTCTCATATGACAAATATTATAATATTTCCAAGAGAAAATGTGGGGAAACTGGTAATTCATCTGTATTCCATAAAGCTAGTCAATAGGAAACGGTTGTGAAAAATAACTCCAGATGTATTACCAAAGCCATAAAATATAGGCAGTCATTATAAAAAAGGACAGAGATTCAGGATTGAGTGTTCAGGGTAGAGCAACAGCTTTAGAGGCCAGCAGACCTGCAGAACTGCTTCCAGAATTAGGGAGTAGAGTGGACAGCTAGCCCTTAGTAGATCTCCTTAGAAATCCATGAATGAGGATATATTTACAGTGTACTTTGAGCATTTGCAGAAGCACAGACTAAGGACTTTCTGCAAATACATGATGGCTTTACTAGTTGAACTCTCCTTGTAGAGATATTATGTAATGAAATATGAACTATATTACATTAGTAGAACCTGGAAGAAGAAACCAGACTGGACCAGAACAGAGACCAGTTCACAAAACACATCAGCAAAAATGCTTCTTGCTGGTTTCTTCATTAATAAAAGAACAAATACAAACAAAAATCCTGGAATTGGGTCAGACCCTACTGTATATTTAGGGTGTTTACAAAGATTTATACCTAAATTAATTACATATAGTAAAACATATGTAATCCTCATTGCATAATTTAGCACCAGCCACTTACAATGAATACTGCTATCGTGCCCCTACAGTCCAGAGCTCGTTTACTCATCCAGGTGTTACTGCACATGTGTTTGTGGGCTGAGAGAACTCCAACCATTTTAGTGAAGACCCCAGTGCTCCAAGAGGGCAAAACTAAACACCTTTATCGTGAGAAAGTGTATGTTGACTAAATTTATTCCTATCTGGGCATCCTGAACTTTACAGTGATACTTAATTTTTCATTTAAATGTGAAATTTTAATATTTCAGAATTTGAACAAATAAGATTAAAAATAGGGCATACCAGGATAGCTCAGCAGGTTGAGCACTTGCCTTGCAACCACAAAGTCCAGGAGTCAAATCTCAGCCCCAGCCTGTGCAAACCCACATGCTGAACTGTGGTGCAACTGGTAACACCGGGGTGGCAGCAAAGGTTCTCACCTTCCATGTGGAGACCCCCAGTTTGGTGCCCACCCCATGTGGCCCAACATCCACCTGTGTAGAATGAAACTATGTCACAGTTAATGATGTACAACTGTGAAGACTACTCTGGGCCCTCCCCACTTCTCTCTCTCTCTCTCTCTCTCTCTCTCTCTCTCTCTCTCTAACAATAAAATAAATCTTAAAAAAAAAAAAAGACTCAATGTAAGCCAAGCTGATAATTTGGCCTCAGATATCCATTATTATTATTGACGTTCAAGGTATGCTTGGAAATCATAATCATTTCCCTGTAGCAGCAATCAAGTTATTTTTATTTGAAAAGAACTGTGAATAATAGAAGTGGGTTTAAAGAGGAAATAACTTTTATTTCTATCATATTATTCTCTATTGGATCACTAGGGTCAGATTTGTGGTCTGACACATTGTAAGAATATAGTGATTATTTGTTGAATAAGTGATGGGGGAAAAAATGAACGGAGCAAGAAAATTCAGACAGGTAAAGAGTGCAGGTCTCAACTGTAGCAATCATATTGAATTCTGTTGTACCCAAATAGCAGAACAAGGGCATGTCAAATGTCTACAGGGGCCAAATTCTGGACCATAGCAACAGGCCATTACACAGACCTTGTATAACCTCTGCCCAGCCCGAGGCTGCTTGGGTACTGCCTTTCTTACATTGTTGTTTTTTAATTCAGCAGCTAGGTTAGTTCCTGGGTTAATATTAATGACATTCTTAGTCTTGATTTTTCTCCATTTTTAATCAGAAATGAAGACATGTCTTTTTAACAATTTTAATGATTTCTAATTTTAGAAATGGTTATGAAATCACAAATAGTCTGCATTTTAAATGAGACTACAGGTATGAAAATTAGGTAATTTTTCTATTTTAGAAATACACTAGTTTTCAGTAGGACACCAAATGTGTGTAAGATTTACATACCCGTGTACAATTTCCATTCATTTACCTTCACAAAAATGAGGTAGATTTTTCTATTAACCTTTTATAAGCAGACTACTTCTTAGCTCTCAGTGGAATTTAAAGCATTGTTAACATACAAATCAACAGTGTGATTATAAAGCTTCTCGAAGCCAATCAACAGAATGCATTAAGTAAATAGCAAGATTTCCTGGTGTTTCTAGCCTAATGTGGCACAATTCAGATTGTAATAATTAGTGCTCAGTGAAGACAAGTATTTATCAAATCAATATACTTTGATAACTGAGCCTGGCTGTTAAAAGTCATTGATTACCTCAAGAACAGCTATTAAAAGAAAGAGGCCAATAAGCTAACTGATATGTTTTACTTTAATAGAAAGTAGTTCTGCTAAAGAGGATCATTGTTTCTAAGCAGGAAGTCAATGTCTAGAAGAGCACATCAGTCATTTCCTAAAGCAGATCTCCTCAGCTATGTTGACCTGTTCAGCCCAGACTTGTTTCTTCCAATTCCATTTTTTTCTGGTGTTTGTGGCAAAAGACAGACTGCAAGAGGAAATATTTTGACCTCTTGTTGCAGTGTTGTGCTAGACTTGGGAGCTGGCACTCTTGGCATCGATGCCCAACCTCTTCTATGTTCCCTACTATTATAGAGACCTCCATTTGGCCTCACCCACCCCCACCCCCATGGTAGCCATTGGTCCCTTCAGAAAATTACTAAGGGAATTGTCATTATTCACACTTACCATCTGTTGCCATGTCCTTCCTGTGGGGGCCCCAGTCTCTCCTCCATCAGGAGATCCCCAAGTGAGAAAGCTGACTCGGATTTGAAAACTGGATCATGGCTTTTCATTGGAGCAATTGTCCTCAGCATCCAGGTCATCTATCCTTGATTTCTTTTGATGCTCTAAATTGGTCTAGCTCCAAAAGCCCTTTTCTCTTATCAATTCACATGGGTTGGATTCCCTGGAAGGCAAATTCTAAAATGTAGCTTGGATATTTATTTCAGAATGCACTGGGGATCAGTGTCTGTGAAAGAGAGTGGAAGGAAGCAGAAGTAGAATGAGGAAAGAGATGAGGGGAAATAGAGGCTCTGAGAGGACCCTTTAGAATCCCACAGGGGATCCTAGAGTTGAATCTCTAGAAGATTCTAGAGCAGGGGATTCCATGATAGTGCTAGTGGGAGAAGTAGTACTGAACAAGAGAGAGTAAACAGAATTCATAAGAAAACTGGGTGGAACAGGAATCTAGTGGCAGCACAAACCCACACTGAGCCAAAGAATTTCTAGGTAAGACTAATTCACAAAGCATGACTAGGCTCTGCATTTATTCTATTGTTTTTAATTAGAATCTAGGTTTTGTTAAATTCAAGATATCTGGCTGATAAGTTTAGTTGAACATATACAGCAATAACGACAACTCATCAGAAAGCAGCCCAAAGTCTGTCTTTTCTACAACATATGTAGGCTGACCAGATGGACTGTTTTAAATGGGACAAAAAAGCAACGATACTATCCCATTTCAAACAGTACATATGGTCAGCGTACTGACACCTTGAATTTAGCCCAGTGAGACAAGGCTGACCACACATACCATTTGAAATGGGACAGTACCATTGTTTTCTGTTCCATTTAAAATGGTGTCTGGTCAGCCTAGGCCTTTATACCAAGGGACAAAGGCTATTATTAATTTCTAGAGATAGATAAAGGTGAAGAAAAAGATAGTTGTGACTAAGATGAATGGAAATATTCTCTTCCAAATGTTTGAAGCCACTGCTTTTTATACTCAGGATCTTCATTCAGGTGATATTTATTTTTGTATATGGTGTAAAAGAGGGTTACAGTTTTTTTTTAAATGGATAGTTAGTTGTCTCAACACTTTTTGTTGAATGGGCATTTTTTCTCCTTTGGTTTCAACTGCCACTGTTATTGATTAAGGGTTCATATGTAAGGGAATCTGTTTATGTTCTCTCTATTCTGTTACTAATTGATTTCATAAAGCTTATTATTAAATGTAAATTCTGTAAAAAAAGTATATCTATAAGTATAAATAATAATATAACAAACATTATGCAGCTTTATTTCTAGAGCTGTGTATCATCCTCTAATTCTAGCTGACTATTTATAAAATGCTTCTACCCCTCCACATTCATTTGAAACATAGTATAATAACACTGGAAGGTATTTTAGCCCAGCTCCTTAGTACTTCATCAGTAAGTGAATGTAAATATACAGAACTTAAAATGAATGATTTCTACCTGTGTATCAACATGGATACTTATTTTTTTTTAAATCAAGGTAGAGTGAAAATGGCAAGAAGCAAAGACTATGTAAAGTAAGATATGATCTATGTTTCCTTTAAAAAACACTTTTATGCACTTTTATGAATGCTATTTGATATTGATTGTGCATACACACCTATATAACAAAGCTATACTTGCATGCATTAGAAGGGTAACCACCAATTTCAGAATAGTGGAAAATTCTGGGGAGGGAAGGAAATAAAAATGTAGTAGGATTTGAGGAGACTGTAGCTTTAAGCATTGTATCAGTTATCTACGTAACAAACCACCTCAAAATTTAGTAGCTTGGGGAAGCTGGGAAGGCTTAGCGGATTGAATGCTCACATTGCAACCCCAGGGTCTGAGGATTGAGTCCTAGTCCCGGCCTCAGCCCATGGGAATGCATATGCTGAACTGGGGTGTGCTTCCCACCTCAGTTTGGTTCCCACCAGGGTGAGCTTCCCATGTAGGAGGCTCCCAGTTAGGCTCCTGCTCAGAGCATGCCTCTCATGTGGGAGGATCCCAGCCTGGTTCCTGCCCCACGTGGCCCCCGCCCACCTGTGTGGAATGAAACCATGTTGAAAACTGATGACCTAAAACTATGGAGACTGCTCTGGGCCCTCCCCCTTCTCTCTGTCTGTCTCTGCCTCTCTATCTCTCTCTGTCAAAAACAATAAAATAAATCTTTAAAAAAATTTAGTGGGTTGAAAACAGCAATCAATTATTATTGCTCATGATGACATTATTTAACAGTTTGGGCTGAAACTGGCTAGGCATGCCTGCTCTTAGTTGGACTCGCACATTTGTGGTCCCCCCGCAGATCAGCTGGAGGCTGGCTTTGGCTGGGGTGATGACAGTGACTGGGTCTCATGTCTTTCATCAGCCAGCAGGTCAGCCCAGTGCTGTTCACATAGTGTATAACAGGGTTACTCTTAAGCCAGGGCTCAGAATGGGTATACATTGACCAAATCAAGTCACGGTCACATTCTAAGTCAAGTCATAAGGCCATCCTAGATTCAAGGAACTGAGTAAAAGACTTCATCCTCCAAGGAAGGAAATGCAAAGTCCCATCAAAGGGTGGGATATTGTATCGTTATGGGTTTTCATACTCAACCAAAGCCACATCTATAGCTTTGTTTTTTAATCAGAATGAAAAACATTGTCAAAATTTTAAAATTCTAAGTTGTAGACATATATCAATAGTGATTATTTCTGTATCTTTCTGCATGTTTCATATAGTTCATAATTAATCATTTTAACAACATTAAAAAGTGAATATAGGGGAAGCTGGGATGGCTCAGTGGATTAAACGCTCAGTTTACAGCCCCAAGGACCAAAGATCAAATCCCGGCCCTCGCCTGTGTGGACCCATATCTGAGCTGGGGTGTGCTTCCCATGTGGGAGGCCCCCAGTTTGGTTCTCACTCCCTGGGCTGGCCCCTGGCTTGAGGGGGCATGCCTCCCATGCAGGAGGGCCTTGGCTGGGTTTCCACCCTGCGCGACCCCGCCCACCTGTGTGGAACGAAACCATGTTGAAAACTGATGATGTACAACTACAGAGACTGCTCTGGGCCCTTCCCCTTCTCTCTGTCTCTCTATCTTTGTCTCTCTCTGTCTCTATCAAAAACAATAAAATAAATCTTTAAAAAGTGAATATATGGTCATCTTTCTACATTAGAAATATTTCCTGGAATACCATCAAATCAATGCAACAAGCCATAGTTATACACCTAAGATTCTTACCACCTGAGTTCTTTAACACACTCTATATAAAATTTGCAGCATGTTGGGGACCTGGCTGAATTTCCATTTGAATAGCAACATTCAGCCTTCTGATTTGCTCCCATTGTTCTAATGACTTACCTGGAGAAATTGTTTTCTCGTTTTCTAACCTATCCTACCACAGGCTTCAGCTGTGCCCAGTTAGGCCCTTGCTAAGGAATGCATCTGTAGACTGCACAATAATGATAACAGAAATGATTGTATGGCTCTCTGTGAAGGTCTGTGCATGTGTCTGCACATGTGCCAATTGCTACAAAAAAAATAAATAAGTAAACACAATGTGTCATTGGTATGAAAGATACTGCCATCACTTCTCCATTATCTACAGAGGGGTTTATCCACAACCAAATTTTAATCTTGGGATAGAATCCTCAGGTGTATTTCTCAGCTTTCCCCTCCTGCTCTTCAGTTATGTCAGAAAGGTACACAGGCTAATTCTAATACCAGCCTAAGAAAAACATAATTAAGAATGCAAACACGGTGCTGACGCTGCATTCTGAATGCCAACATATACTATATTGGGTAATCTGCTATTTTGGATGATCTCTTTGTTTCTATGGATAATTGAAAGGTTTCTGTTTCCACTATTAATCCCCCCATCTATACATATATAGCTAAGCTGTTTTAATTGTTTACTCAACCTAAAATGAAACACACTGTACCCAAGGAATACCAAGAATCAGGCTTGTTCCCTGCCACCTCTCCAGACCTCTGAGTCTCCCCATTCAGCCATTCATGACAATCTGTCCCAGAAAATTATAAAACCGTTTACTTTAATTGGTTCTAAAATGGAGAATTCGGTGCTTGTGCTGAGTTTGAGGATGAAACTAACATTTTACAAAGCCGAGCCCAGTGACGGTGGCCCTTTGGGGTTTGGGAGGTAGAGCGGCCAGTCACTCTGGAATTTAGAGCTTTATTACAAAGAAGTGCTAACTCTTCTGGTTTTGCTTATAACAGGGATGAAGGGATAATCTGGCTCACCCATGAGCGACTTAACCTTGTACCTGCTCAGTATCCTTATGAAATACAATATCTTATGATCCTTTAAATAACAAATGACCTTATTCCTTTTTATGAGGTCATTAAGGACTCTAACAGTCCAGGTATAAATCCCAGCTAGTATGGCACATCTTAATTTACTATTCATATGTGGGTCTCTCTTTGGTTCTCAATTACTGTACAACAGCAACTGCCTCATCAAATTATCCCCATTGGAATGTGTCTGTTAAAGACATTGCAGTTTACATCTTAGGGCCCTAATTAAAGTCACAATACTCGATAAACCTTGAACAAGTAGTAATTGGAATCTAACAATTAACACTAACCACCTTAGTTGAGATCAGCTCCACTGCTGGCTGCATGACTAAGCAAAAGGAAATCAGCACACCAGAGACTGGCCCATGTGCCAAATGTGTGCTAATGTCCACTCTTGGGTTTCAGCCAAAGCAATGAAAAGAACTTGGCATTAAAATGTTATTAGCAAAAAGTCTTTATATAGATATCCATACCACGGAAGAGATCAGTCTGCTATCCCTGTGGCTTTTTAGCCTTTATCATGCTCATTACCGTTTTTATCATCCTGTCACTGGGTATCCATGGAGATGGTACCATAAGACCATGTCTTTGAGCTTCTTTTCTTCTCAAAAACCTACAGCTTGCTTTCTTTCTCAACAAAGCACAGGTCACATTACCCTACTGTATTCTGCATATAGCCCCAACCCTCTTCATGTCCTCTGCTGTCTACATCTTCAGAATATATGAGGCTCAAGGAATGGCAGGAAGCACACAGATTGATGTGGCGAATTGAAGAGAAGCTGGAAGAACTGATGGCACTGTGCCATGTCTCCCAATTAGCTACCATGCTATTTTGAGACCATGTATTTTGGAAGGAGAGAGCATACTCCAGTTCCCTGTCCTAGAGACTTCCTGATGGGCCTTTTTCAATTGGAAACATGTTAATAGTGGCATTTCGCAGTAGGAGAGGAAATCTTAGAATGACCTCCTGTTTTGTTGGTCAGCATCACATACCCTTCACTTATTCCCATTCCATTGAATAGCTAATGGAATGGGATATCACTCAAAGGAACCTCAGCAGACTTGATGAAGCATCCCAAATTCTTCTTCTCTAATCTGCTTACCTTGTGATTTTCCAGGCATTCTTGGCAATGGGAGAAGTGTGATGTTTCAGCAGTCTTCCCCTGAACGCACTGCTTCAGTTACCATGGCAGATACAATTTGGGATAGTTTTGTAATCTTTATCATTGTCTTTTTCACTGTTTGCCAGAGCTCCCATGTGGTCATTCCACAATATTCCAAAAACCGATCATGCAAACCAATGATAGATGGTTGAACCTGGCACTTTGCTACCACTTTGTGCAATTTTACAAAGTGAGCAAAGATGTCTTAAGAAGTTTCGGAGTTTTATTGCAAAATAAATACATATTCTCCAAACTTTCAGTACTCTGTAAACTTGACCAAACAAGGTTTTACAAAAGCAATTGGGTCCAGACTCATTCCATGGCAGGCTCTGGGATGTGCTTAAAGTTAGTGCTTATGAACTCATAGCACTTGGTTTTATATACCAAATAAGTTCCCTACTTTTTCCTATCATGGTGAAGTAAACCCAGAAGAGAGCTGAGTGAAATATTATCCAATGTCAAGTTGCTGCAAATCAAAGAAATACAGAGGGTAACAAACAAAAAGGTATACACACTTTAAGAAAGAAAAAAACTGTGTTATAATTATAATACTTAATACATACCAATAATGAAAGAAGAATACAAGTCACATTTGACTTCTGCAATTATACAAGGTGCTCAAAGTGGTTACCATCAGTGTCCAGACACTTCTGATTATGGTGAACTACTGCTCGAGCAACATTCATCAAAGTGTCCACCTGTATCGCTGCACATGCTGTTTTCATTTACCATGAATCTCAAACTTATCACAAATGCATGCAATTTGTTAGGCATGTTGGAGTTTCTGTTGCATAATTGTGCCTCCATTGTTGTTGTACTTCCACAATGTTCTCAAATTTCAAATACCACTTCAAAATGGTCTTGTGGCATAAAGATGGCAGCATGAGAGGAGAACCCAATCAATACCTACCTGGGAAAGAATTTATGAACAAAGGGGAATCCACAGGGGAAACCTTGAGAAGCACCCTCAACTGAGAGAACCATACAACGCAGAACAACACCCAAAGGTTAGAGGAAAAAGGGGATAGCGGGAGAGAGAAGGGAAAAAAGCAGTTCAGGGACAGGGACACAAAGCATGTCCCGGGGCTGGCAAAAACAAAGGGGGATTGAGGGACTATGGTCAAAGTGGAGCTAGATTGAGGGCAGGCTGGAAGGGGAGACCGAGAAAAGTGGAAGCACCACAGGAATGTGGACAACTGAACATCTGAACTCAAGGGGCGGCACGCAGTGCCCTAATCAGATCACAGAGCCAGAGGTGGAATAGGGACTGTGGAGCAGAGCACTGTACCTCCTGGGAGGGCGGGGAGAGAGCAGGGCACCAGCACACAGCAGCTTGGCACCCCTGATTTACAGAGGAGATACAGCTGAGCTCCTGGAGTTGACTGTGAGGGAGCACCTTTTGAAGACAGAGCTCTTGGGAGTAAGAGCAGTGGCTCGAGTGAACATGGAGGCAGCACTCTTGGCTACATTAGGTGTGCTTAGAGTGAACACAGCGGTCTTTGAGACCCAGCAGAGCCACTGGCAGAGCTACAGACTGAGCCTCTGCCAAGCCCCAGCCCACAACACCGCCTGTGCCACTGTCCCGCAGACCCGGCTCACAGATGCAATTAAAGCAAAAGCAGCTGATCAGAGGGGAGAAAGACCCGAGCTAATGCGCCCCGCCCACACTGAACCACCCGTGCCTCCGCTGACAAAGGAATCTGCTATTGTGTCTCAGGTCCACCCTAGCTCTTCTTCACATGCCTCCACCCCTGGCCCACACCTTCACTACCCTGCCTTCTAACAGCTAAGACAGCAATCTGAAAAGCAACCCAGGGCACAGAAACTGACTGCTTCCCCCAACCTTCTCCCAAAATCTCCTCCTCCCACAACTGAGCCCATAAGAAAAATTACAGAGAAACCCATCTGATAGGCAACCCCCCAGAGGGAAAACATACTCATGCGTAAAGCAAAAAGAACCATATCAAACACAATGCATACCTCAGAATCCAAAGCCCCTCCAGAAGATCATGGGCATTCTTTAGAAAAGGAGCTTGCACACCTGGAATCAAATCTAAGTGAAACAGACTTCAGGGCTGCAATACTCAAGACACTCAGAGAGCTCAGTAAATGCTGGCAAAGTAGCAGGAACAGTTAAATGACCTCAAAAAGAAACTTTCTGAGCCAAATGAGTACTTTACCAATAATATTGAGATGCTAGAGCAGAACCAAAGGGAACTCCTCGAAATGAAGGGCATAATGGGAGAGCTGAAAAAAGATTTGACTAGCATAGGAAACAGGGCTGACCACCTAGAGGAAAAGATGAGTGAAATTGAAGATAGAAACATGGAAATGTCACAGAGGGACAAAGAAAGGGAAAGGAGAATCAAGAGAAATAAAAGAGCCAACTCTCTGACTCCATCAGAAAGAACAATATTAGAATAATAGGGGTACCAGAAGGAAGCGAGATGAAATCTTCTCAGAGTCTACTAAAATAAATAGTGGATGAAAATTTTCCTAACCTGTGGAAAGAATTATAGCCCCAAATCCCAGAGAAAATCAGGACCCCTAACTACCTAGACCCTAGCAGATCTTCTCCAAGGCATAGTGTTCTGAAAATGACAAAAACCAAAGACAAAGAAAGAATCCTCAAGGCTGCCAGGGAAAAACAAAATACAACTTTCAAAGGAAAACCTGTCAGGCTGCCACCAGACTTCTCAGCAGAAACTCTGCAAGCCAGGACGGCATGGAGCTGAATCATCAAAATATTAAAAGAGAGAAATTTCCAGCCAAGAATTAACTATCCAGCAAAATTAACCTTTAGATATGAAGGAGGAATTAGGGCCTTTTCAGATATACAGAACCTGAAGGAATTTTCCAGCTCAAAACCAGCACTCCAAGAAATACTAAAGGAGACTATTCAACCTGAATTAAGAAATCAAAACAAATGGAAAAAAGTTGGGACAACAAAAGAATAAAAAGGAAAGAAGAAATGGATATAGGATATCCTCGTATATCAATCATCACCCTGAATGTAAATGGGCTGAATTCACCAATAAAGAGGCCCAGGGTAGCAGACTGGATTAAAAAACAAAATCCAACCATATGCTGCCTACAAGAGGCACACCTCAGCCACAGGGAAAAACATAGACTCAGGGCAAAAGAATGAAAAACAATACTCCAGGAAAATGGGGGTCAGAGAAAAGCAGGAGTGGCCATACTGATTTCTGATGAAAAACGCATTAGGATAAAAAAAAAAAATAAGACATAAAGATGGACATTTCATTTTGATAAAAGGGACAATACAACAAGAAAACATGACACTCATCAATATATATGCCCCCAATCAGGAAGCACCAAAATATATAAAGCAACTACTAACAGATCTAATAGGAGAATTTCACAAAATACAATCATAGTAGGGGGTCTAAACACCCCCCTGACAACATTGGACAGATCATCCAAGCAGAAAATAAATAAGGAAATTGTAGCTTTAAATGATACATTACAGGAAATGATCATAATTGACATTTACAGGTCATTCCATCCTAAAATAAAGGGTTATACATTTTATTCTAGTGCACATGGTACATTTTCAAGGATAGACTATATCCTGGGACTTAAATCTAACCTCACCAAATTTAAGGTTACCCAAATCATACCAAGTGTATTCTCAGACCACAAAGCGATGAAACTTGAGATCAATTGCAAAAGATCAAGTGCAGAGAGAACCACATATACGTGGAGATTGAACAACATGCTGTTAAAAAGTGACAGGGTCAAAGAGGAAATAAAACAAGAGATTAAAAAATTTGTAGAAATGAATAACAATGAAAACACAACGTACCAAAATTTCTGGGACACAGTGAAAGCAGTATTAAGAGGGAAATTTATATCATTACAGACTTATCTCAAGAAATAAGAAAAACTACAAGTAAACACCCTCATACTTCATCCTATAGAGCTAGAAAAAGAAGAACAGAGATACCCCAACACCAGCAGAAGAAAAGAATTAATAAAAATTAAAGCAGAACTTAATAAAATTAAGAATAGAAAAACAATACATAAAATTAACACCACAAAGAGCTGGTTTTTTGAAAAAAATCAATAAAATTTACAAACCACTGGCTAGGCTCACCAAAGGGTAAAGAGAAAAATCTCATATTTCCAGAATCTGGGATGATAAGGGAGAGATCACAACTGATGCTGCAGAAATACAAACAATCATAAGAGATTATTATGAAAGACTCTATGCCAATAAATTTGGCAATCTAGAGGAAATGGAAAAATTTCTAGAAACATATAGTTTACCTAAACTGAAACAAGATTTGGACCAATCAACAGTACAGAACGTAAAACAACTATCCAAAACCTACCCAAAGGCAAAAGGGCTGAACCAGATGAGTTTACCAATGAATCCTACCAGTTATTCAGAGAAGAAGTAATACCTATCCTCCTCAAACTACTCCAGAAAATTCAAGAGGAGGCAGTACTACCCAACTCTTTCTATGAAGCTAATATCATCCTAATACCAAAACCAGGAAAAGACAATACCAAAAAGGAAAACCATAGGCCAATCTCACTGATGAACACTGATGCAAAAATCTTAAATAAAATTTTAGCTAACAGAATACAACAATGCATTAAAAAGATTATTCACCATGACCAAGTGGGATTCATCCCAGGGGCACAAGAATGGTTCAACATATGCAAATCAATCAATGTAATCCAGCACATAAACCAAACAAAGGGTAAAAATCATATGGTTATCTCGATGCAGAAAAAGCATTCGACAAGATACAACACCCATTTATGATAAAAACACTGAATAAAATGGGAATGGAAGAAAAATACTTCAACATAATAAAGACCATATATGACAATCCCTCAGCAAATATTATACTGAATGGCGAAAAGCTGAAGACTATTCTCCTAAAATCAGGAACAAGACAGGGATGCCCCCTGTCACCACTGCTGTTCAACATAGT
>PVKE010006406.1:0-54509 GCA_004027555.1 Craseonycteris thonglongyai | reverse complement strand
CTAAAGAAAATCCTCCAGGCCTGATTTCCTTATCATTATCAATTAAAGCAACTGTTTAAAAAATAGGCATTGGAGGAGCTGTGCTTTGTTTTGTTCTCCTAATCAGGTTGAAATGACAATCACTTTAAAAAAAAGGTCACAGTACTGAAGGTTGTGATAAGCAGGGAGCAAGTGCTAGTAATATGAAATTCTTGTGAATCATTTTCAAAACTTATTTTACAGTAATATATCAATCAGTAAACATTAAATATTTCTATTTTATAATTGATTTCCTTCATTTCTTATTTTCTGGTCTAAAAAATTATAATTATTTTATTTAATTAATATTATTTTGTTTAATATCAGAATATTTAAATTTTCTAGAACTTGTGAAAAATCTTAAGGGACATTACTTTTCTTTCTTTGAGTCCATTTAACTTTTTGACTACATTTACAATTTAAAATCTTCTTGGGTTTCTATCTATATCAGTAATACAGATTAATGCATTCTAGATATGTATAAGAAATTAGATATATTTTAAAATACTACCATACTTTGAAGTGACCATTAAATTTTATTAAAGACTGATAAATTCTGTACAATTGCAATGAAATAATTATGAGAATGTCTATGGAAATTATGACTCTCCTGAATCTCAAAAAATTAGCCATTAAAAATCAATAGTTCTCAACCCTAAATCCATTACCTGGGGAATTTAAAAATAATAATAATACCAATACATGGACCCCATCCATGTATTAAATCAGCAGGACTCAGGCATATGTATTTTTACAAAGCTCCTATGTTACTCTAAAATGCAGCCAGAGTGGAGACCTCTCCTATAGAGACCACAACACTAACTTTATAAAAAGATGCATCCCTTCCAACAGGAAAGTCACATTAGGGCCATAGAGCTTTTAGGAGTTTCATTCAAGTCCAATGAAGTTTTTAAGAAAAAATGCCATCTGCAAATAGCTGTTTTTCAGAATTTCACATAGTGTTATGAAACCTTCAAGAAACTCTATACTCTAAATGAAATGTTAATAGCAAAATTATTTTCTAAGCAATAACTGTGAGTAGAATAATTGGGTAGTTAACTTTAGGCATAGAAATTAAGGCAAACGTACTTTATATATAAGTCTTTGTTAGCTTCCTCTTTTTCACTCTGAAAACTGTTCCAGGGATATATTTATATACCTACATTGTTTATAGTCATGTTACTGTATCTTATATGCAAAGGAGAATTAGGCTTAGTAATAATGCTATGTTGAATAATTAATTTGGGCATTTAAAAATTTCTAAGCTATAAAACAATGTTTTTGTTGTTTTTTTGTTTCAGAATTTTTGTGATGAAGTTAATCAGATAAATTCTGAAACCCTTTCAAGTATAGACAGTCTTGAGGCTGGAGAACATGAAAAAATATATTTAACACTTATTAATAAAGAGCCTTCCACAGCAAACCAGCAGAATTCTAGTTTCTTCAAATCAGTAAATCTACAATCAACTAATCTAAGTTGCTTTGATGAAGACAAACTGCCATTTTCTAAAACTCAACTAATAAATAATTGGCTAATAAATTTAGATGATCCAGATACTCAAACCGTCACACCTTTCTCAGATATTTTAAGTGAACCTAATATTCTACCTTCACGTGAATGTTTCAATAGTAAAGAAGAAAATCCATCTGCTTTAAGTAGAACTGTGGAAAGAACGACAAATACTGCTAAGAATTCAGGAGCCTTTGTATATAGTCCGTCCATATTTGTACAAGATAAAATAAGTGAAAAGACATCTGAAACTAGCACTATGAGGAAAGCTGACACCTCCTCCGGGGCATTCAAAAGAGAGGTCCCAGCATTTAAATTCAGTGAAGTATGGAACACTTCAGATTCTCTAACCCAAGAACCGACTACGACGTCACACCGAGAGAAATATTGTGAATTAACTCAAGAAAATAGAACTACTTCAATTCCTCCTTCATTTGTACCTTTTGTTTTACCATCTAATATACAATCCGCTAGACCTTTACCAAATAATATACGCATAAGAGAAATTGACCCAGTGCAATGTTCTGATAGGTTAGAAGACTTGAAAGATGTTAAAGATGAAAAGATAAAATATTTTAATTGTAGTAAGGAAGAGTTGCCTTTATTTTCTGACAATTTTCAAGCTGCCAATATACCTCATAACTCCAATTCAAAAGATAAAAAACAGAAAATACTAACTAAAACATCAACACCATTGTCTAATGTAATTTCTAATTGTGACGTAGTTGATCACAAAAAAATGAAACACAATATTCATGAAAGAAGCAGTGTGAGATTTCTTAAAAGTATCTTGAAGAAAGAATCTAAATATGAACATGATTATTTTAAGGCACTAGTTATAAATCAGGGCTTTCAGTTAGGAAACCAAAAGGCAGAAGCTATCAGAGATAGTATTGAATTAACAAAAGAAAAAGGGAAAAGTACAGAAATTCCAAAGGCTATTAAAAAACTGAGGTGGTTTGACGAAGGTGGAGAAACAGGGAAAAATGCTGATGATAATCATTCACTGAACAATAGAATAGGAATATCTCAACAGTCGTCTCAACCACTCCATATTCAAACTAAAAGTGGTGCTGCTGGCAACATCATTAGTGTTCCTGCTTGTGCTGTAAATTCTGCTGATAGAAAAAAGCCTAAAGATGATCCTATTTCTGAAGATGTTACTGCTTTAGGAGGGTCTGGAACAGACCGTGTGTCTTGGAACTGTTTTCTACCTTCCAGTCATAACATTGCTACACAAGCCTGGCCAGCTTCAAGAAAGGAAGAAAGTAAATCTGCCAACCACAGTGGTGATTCTAAAACTCAGAAAGCTAATCCACAAAGAGGTGGAGCAGAATCTGCTAAAGTCCAGTCAGGTTTTATGCATCCTATCAGAAAAGGCACTGTTATTCGACCACGGTCTGCAAGCAGAACCAAGACATTTTTACAAACTCAGGGCAAATTCATGGTGCCTCCTCCTCCTCCTAAATCTTCATCAAATAGTAGGAATGATAAAAATATACACACGTCGCAGTATCAATCAGTAGTGCCCAAAAATTCTCAAAACGTTGCAGATAACAATATTAATTCAAAACATGTGCTTCCAACAGAACACAAGTTGAATCAGTGGAATCAAGTACATAGTCTTCCACTCGCACGTGTTTGTTCTGACTTAGTCACTGTGATGCCACCTCTACCATATTGTTCTTCTGAGTGCCAAACTTTAGCAAAAATAAATCATTCAAGTGGCACTCAACTGGTTGCCCAGCAAGATGGGACATTATATTGCACCCAAAGATGTCCTGTTTATGAAGAAAGTCATCATTCTGAGACTTTTAGTCCTATTAAAGAAGAATATGATCCCTTGTGGAAAAGTCAGCATAATATTCTGGGTCAAAATGAAAACGCTGCTGGTAAGAATAAACATATATTTTTTATACATAAAACGTACAACTTTTTTAATTCATGTGAAATGTTTCTTATTAAGGTATGGCAATGTATACATTATATATTTTAATGTTAAATAAAAATGTAGCTTTATAGAAACCATTTATGTCCCTTAATATTGTACCCTTGTCTATTTAGTAGCTGAAGTTTCTAAGAGAATGACTCAACCTTTGGTCAACTAAAATTTGAAACTTTTGCTAGCCTTCATTTTTTCCATGACTTTACCCCAATGTTATAGTCAAAATGTCTATCGAAGTTAGCACAGTAAAAACTATTGTTTAAATTCTTCTAAATAGGTATATAAATGCTGTTTATAATGCTTTCCTTTCGTTTTCTTTAAAATGTTTGCTAAACTGAATTGTTATAAGTTAGTAACAAGGACGCCAAACCTTTCCATCCCCTTTCCAAAAGAGTGGCGCTCTACTGTCACCAGTTAGAAGGATATGTGTTGGTTTGGGGTTTTATACAGAGAAAGAAATGATAGCATTCCTTTAAACATTTTTGAAAATTAATTTTCTACAAAATGTCATTGTCCTTTGTAGCTGGTTGATGCCACGTGAAACTACTTTCCTCTAAGAGAATGGACTAGAAGCCCATAAATTTTTCTGACAGTAGGAATCAGTTGCCTATTGAGAAATAGGTAGGACTTGGGAAGAAAATCAGAAAAGCAATGCTTTCCTTTTCCGAAAGGTATAAATAAATATTAAGAACATATAAAGAGGGAGTTAGTTTAAAATTGAATATTCAAAGTCTTCTTTAATTACATCATGAGATTTTTAAGGACAAAGGACTTTTTTTGTAATTCATCACTGTATCCCCTGGTCATAACTGTGCCTGGCACTTAATAGACATCCTAACTTTTCTTGAATGGACATAAGCTGTATTAGCAGATGGGAAGCTAAATGCAAAGACTGTAATCAAAAACTCTTGAGCACTGAACCGACAAAAGCTAGATTTTAAAAAATTTCTTTCTCTCACTAAAGGTTTATTCTCTTTTTATCCAGCTATTTCACAATGTAACTTTATTTTTCACACTATACTACTTCCAAAAAATGAAAGCATCATACAGGTTTGATATTCTAAGGCAAATAATGATAAATTACAATGGTTACCTTTTTTGAGTTACTAGTCTGTGCCAGTTATAGTCCTAAGTGCTTTATACTTATTTTGTCTCATTTAAACCTCACAAACAGGATGCCAGGGTGGCTCAGCAGGTTAAGCACTGGCTTTGCTGCCACAGGGTCCGAGTATCAAATCCCTGCCCTGGCCCAAGTGGATCCAAGTGCTAAACTGGGGTGTGGTCCCCAGTTCGGTTCCCGCTGGGGCGAGCTTCCCATATGGGGAGGCCCCTGGTTTGGACCACCACCAGGTTCCTGCCGTGCAATGAAACTATGTGGAAAACTGATGACGTATACCTATGGAGACTGCTCTGGGCCCTCTTCCCCCCCGCCCCCATCTCTCTGTCTCTCTGTCTCTGTCTCTGTCTCTGTCTGACAAAAACAGTAAAATAAGTCTTTAAACCTTACAACAACACTGAGAACTGAGAAATAAGTATTTTTTAATTATATGGGATTTTCAATCACATGGGTGGTCAGCACCACTAACCCCCCAGGTTATTCAAGGGTCAACTGATACCGCAGTAAAGCTAAATTTCTAGTTTATAGAAGGTAAGTATAAAGTGGGATTCTAGTATGTCTGCCCCACACAGCAGTGATTTCTTTCCATATGCTTCTGGTGTTGCACCACACCTGACAGGTCACTGCTCTGACTGTAGCATCCTGGAAAGCAGAGACTTCGTTTAGTTCACATTGCATCGGTGCCATGCACAGTACACGTAATAGAGGCTCCATCAGTGCTTGCTGACCTTGAAGGTAATTTGAAAGTTTGTGGTGAATATATACAACCTACTCAACTTGTATACATTTTGACATTGTGTTTAAGGTTCTGCTGTGATGGGAAGAAAACGAATTGTTGAAAATAAGCAGAGAAATCTTTTAGAGAGAAAAAAACAAAACCCTGGATCCGTAGGACAGAAGTACAGTGAGAAAATGAATGTAAGTATCTTATTAGTAAAAAATCTCTATTCAATGATGAAAAACTAATGGAAACAGAATGTTCTTAAAGGATTGTGCTCTTGCTGTAAGCTCTGGGCCACAACACAAACGTAAGTATAGCAAAGCCATTGTGAAGCAGCCTTGGACTCACTATGCTAGGTACATATTGTGCTATAATTATTTGCTATATAGTCAACTCTGAAAAAAGAAAACTGAGGTTATTCACAACAAAGTTTTTTAAATATACATTTCAAAAGAAAAATAAATTAGAGGAAGCAATTGTGCTAATCATAAAGACTAATATAGTTCATGCATTTAAATGTGCTATTTGGATCTGAGCTTTCTGAGAGACATAGCAAAAAGGAATATAGGATTTTTTTATAGTTTTCAGGGGATATTGATAATGGTTTTGTTTGAGGTATACTATATTAAAAGACATTTTCCATTGAGGATCTTTTATTCTATAGGGGACCTTGAAATTTATAGTGGATATATATTCCTATTAATAGTCAACAACAAATGAATAGCAAGTTTCATATAGCTGTTTGAAAAAGTGATCTTCAATAAAAGTCAAAAGCATAATATTAATTTTAAAATAGTGGAGGTAATTATGTGAGAGCTAAGTATATGTGACCTAAAGATGACATTTCCTAGAGGTCTATCTTGATCCAAGGATTGAATTTAATTCTAGATAGATGAGTGAATAGCATTTCACTTGGGGCTTAACTGTAAATATCACTTCTGACTTTTTAATAAAACTAGAATATTGCCTTATGAAGGATTTACATTCCAAGTTATAGGTTGAGGGTCCTATTATTTATATATTATAGGAACTATTGATTTTTATATAGATAAGATTACTAATATGAAGAAGAATCAACCATGATATTTATCAGCAAAACAAGTCACTTAGTTATTTATCTGAATTAAATTGTGCCTTTACGAAAATCTTCTCACTGCTCAATAGCAAATATAGTACTTAATTACAAACTTAACTTTCTAGTTACAAATATTATAATGCCTAATAAGTCCTTTTTTAAACATCCTTGTTGTTCATATCAAACATCTCAAAATCTGTAAACTGAACAAATTTGTATCTTTATTTTTTCTTTATTTTTATTAATATATTTTAAACTTAAAAGTAATATGTAATTATAACAAAAAATGACCAAACTAAATTTTAAATGCCTATTATTATTGCCTCTCTAAATTCGTCTTTATTTGTCTGGGTCTTACTCTGTTCTTCTATGTCTTTCTCCTTTGCATTCTGTCTTACTGCCTTTAGAGTACATTTTTTTGTCCTTTCTAGAAGCCTCACTTCCACATACACATCTTCCACTTACACACCTACTAACACATCTTCCAGAGTCTTGTTATCTTTAGAATGGGTCAGTGTTCCTAAGTCAAAATTAATTTTCGAAGTTTAATTTTTCATCCCTGTTGTTTTGTTTTGATTTTACTCAGCCCACTGCTTCTATGTGGAGAGAATCTAAAAGCGATCAATGCAAGGGAGGAAAATTGCAATTACCACTGAGTGCCAGGCTTTCTGTCCAAGGTGGCCCAGGTCTGTAGTGGAGATGTGAGGAGGCAGCAAGAGCTATTGGAAGAGGGCTGTTGCAGAAACCTGTATCAGTCACTCTTCAGGTCAGACTGAGCAAAGGGGAGTGATAGTCATAGCCAGGCAATTTGACCTGAGAGGAGCAGTCACTTTTTAAGTAACACAGAATGGGAGTAAAGAAGCAAAGTAATTCATTTCCAGGGGAGAAGAGTTGGTATCTCTCAGAGAGTGGTGAATGGGAGTGCTAATTGCTGGTGCTGAGATTTCCCATTTCCCAGCTGTATGCAGCATTGAGACAGCTATTTCTGATTTGTTTTGTCATCTAACATACTTACCTATCATTGGTATTAACCATAATCAGAGTCTTTTGCCTACTAGTTGTGATTCACCCCTACAATGATAAATCAACTAGATTATAAACCTTAAGGTAAATTTTTAACTTCCTTTGATTAGCATTTTTTATTGCAACCCAATTTACTTCCCTCTTCCAGCTATCCAAGACAACACTGCAACCTGAGCATTTTCCAGAATTGACATAGAACATTTTTTTTTAATATTCAGGTACCATAGAAAGCCTTATTTCAATAATTCTTGATCTCTACCTTGAAAAAGAAAATATATAAGTTACATGAACAGTGATAGCTGAAAATATACATATCAAATTAAAAAATTATTTTAATTCAATGTATGTATCATAAATTTTAAATATGGAATTATGTTCTGATCTAATATTTTATCTTTATAGAATTTTGGACAAAGGGTCCAGCTAAGTTCAATTGAGCCACAACAAACCACAAGGGATACGTCTAATATTGAAGAAGGTATGTTTTCCTCTGAGCTTTGTTCCCATTGATTTTCTTATATGTGTTTTCCCAAATACTTACATATTTTGTCACTGTTAAACCACCATTTGGGAACCTGAGTTCTCCTCACCCTGTACATTTAGGTTGTTGCCAGATTTGGGTTTTTTTGTTTTTGTTTTTAGTTCTAGATAATGTACTGAACATCTTTCTACATCAGGCTTTTTCCTGACTTTCCAATTATTTCCATAAGGTAGATTTCCTGAATTAAAATCACAGTATATGCTTGTAATTGGCACCTAATATTTGTTGAATGAAGCTCTGTATTAAATGAATTCTGCGTCAAAGACTAAAAGCATTGTGACAGCATGTCATACATATTCCTAAAGTATTTTTCTAAGTATATTATCATTATAAATTCTTCTGACTTTTGTGCTAACTGAGGTAGAATTGCTTCTATTATTTGCTTATATCACAGGCAAAGAAATGTTGTTTTGTTGCTTTTAATGTGTTCATCTTTTATTAATAACGTATTTAAATGTTGACCTATTTTTGGTGGATTGCTTCATCATATTTTTCCCTATGTATTTTCTTACTGATTTCTATAAATTCTTTAAATATAAAGGATTCTCATCCTTATATTAGTTACATACTTTCACTGCTTTATTATTTGCTTCTCATTCCACTTATGTTATATTTTTACATCTAGAAGTCTTATTTTTTTTTTTGTCATTCAATACATGATTGAGAGCTAATTTCCTACCTGCAACTAAATACTGGACATACAGTCATGAACAAAACATACAAAAGTCTTGCTCTTTAGAAATTTAAAGTCTATGAGGGAAGACTAACCTTAAATAAACAGGTTTTTAGTCTTTTCTCAGTGATTTCTCCATTACTTTTAAACTCAAAGAACCTCCCCAATACAGAAATTTAGAAATGTTTCTTTTTCCTCTAGATTGCTTGGGATTTGTTTAAATGATAGTGTGAAGTGAAACTCTAAATTGAGCCTTTCATAAACAACAAACTTTCTCTCAAGTCTTTGATCATATGTTAAGTTCTTATGTCTATTTTGATCTATTTCTAGGCTGTCAGTTCTGTTTGGCTAATCATCTAAGTGTTTAATCTTTCCTTAAGTTTCTTCTCTTTTACTCTTTTATTTATAACTCATCTAATTACTATTATAAAAACAATTTATTTTATCTCCTCTTGTACTACCAAAGAATTAAAAAATGGCACAAAAAATAATCCAAACAGGATGTATTTTTTTCTTTAGTTCAGGTAATACTCTAGGAATTGCTATTACCACACTGACACCATTTTGAATATATTTTTTTTAATTAGGGATGGGGAAATCCTAAAGATATAGAGTCTGGGTAAATAAAATGCAAAGTAACAGAAGATTCACTGGGTTTCTGTTAGTGAAATGAATAAATACAGACATGTCAATTAAGTATGTATAAGAACTAATCCCAAAGAGAAAAATGGGTTCAAAGAATAGTTAATGTAAGTTTTTGTAGTTTTAGACAGTACTTCTGAGTTTTTGATGGCTGAAAACCTAGTGAAAACTTTAGTGCCTGAAGATGAAATTCTAGCTGTCATGAGCAGCAAGCAGCTACAGAAACCAACTCTGGCTTCAGATCAGACCCAGCAACTCAACCTCTGTGCAATATCAGCTGAAGAACAGAAAATCCTACAGTCCCTTAATCGTCTCAATGAAAGGTTGTACTGTAAGTACGGAAGAATGCCTTTTGTAGGAAGTATTATACAGTATACTTAAACTATTGTAATAAAATTTAATTTAACTTAAAACTTGAAAGTAGAAATACAAAATGTATTCAGATTATCACTTAAGTCAAGTACATAACAATTAAAAATATATTTGAATATGCCATACTTTTTCAAGTATACCATACTCATGTGATTTATGATGATACCATTGTATTTGGGAGGCTTAACTGTCTCTTAGGAATGTATGAATATACTTCCATTTCAGCAATGTGATAGGCTAGGTATCTATACTCACCATCCATCCACCAACCATTAATTCTGGATTCAGTACTTCAAAAATCATAAATATAGCAATGAGCTTATAAGAATATAAAGAATTCTTAAGACTAGGAACTTAATATAGATAAGGACCCAGAAAAATAGTGAAAGTGCTGTAGCTAGCTTTTGTCTTGAGAACATTTAATCCACAGAATGAAATTCAGCTTTTCTTTTCATGGCCTCCCGAGAAAAAGGTAAGAAGAGACAAAACCCAGGGCCTACTCAAGATGAGTAATCTTATAGAAGATCATCCTACCTTAAGTAAGGTCTTCCAAAGAGCTACATCCTACACAGATATATACATACACAGAGACAGAGAGAAGTGAAAAAAGCTTGCATATCTTAAACTTCAGTGCTGAGCATGTGAGCAGGGAAGACATACATAAAAGCTTTTCAACTCTCTGTCTCTGTGTGCATACGGTATATGTCTATGTAGGATGTAGCTCTTTCTCTAAAAGATTTTGTTAACAGCAGACTCTTTCTAAAGGAAATTCTAAAGAATGCACTTCAGCAGACTGAAAGTGATCTCAGATTAACAGTTGGAGAGGGTAAATTTGAACATACATTGTATAGTACAATAAATGTAACAGAGTAGTATGTGTTTCAAAGAGAAAAAGATTAGAATTTAAATATTTGTTGAAATAATAACATAAACTGGGAGAAGATAAATTGTGTTAAAGTATATGAGTATTCTTGTATTATGAATGAATTGAGTAAAGATGCAGATTAACTTTAGATGTTGATAACTAAAGTATGCCTGTGGTAATTACCAGGGTCACAACTAAAGGATTAGAAATAGATTATGCATTGCACAAACTGGTAGACAAGGCAAGTAGCATATCAAAAAAAAAAAAGAATCTAAAATAAGATAAGAAAGAAGAGAGAAATAAACATAGAAGATATAAGATAAATAAAATGCTATACTATAAGATGGTATGTACAAATGTATTTACAATAAATGTAAGTGGATTAAATGCTACATTTAAAGACCAGCTATTCATTGAAACTGTATAACACAGCTATATGCTGTTTATAAAAAATAGATTTAAAACATAAGGATATGGAAAAGCTGAAAGTAAAAATGATGGAAAATATGTACCAAGCAAATTCTAACCAAAGAAAAACTGGTTTAGATGTATTATTATCAGAAAAAAATGACTGTAAGCAAAAAGCATTACTGGGCCCAATGAAAAATTACTTCATGTTGGTCAAAGTTTTAATTTAGGAGAAATATATAAAATATTTTCATTTCGTATGCATTTAAAAACATAGCCTAAAAATATAAGATATTTTTATCCACCATGAGACATTTTTTTTTTACATTGTCAGTAATTGATAGAATAGACAAGAAAATCAATAGCTGTATAAGACTCAAACATGATTAACAAAGTTAATCAAAGGGACATGTTCTTTGTAAGCACACATAGAACATTTATAAAAATGGACCATATACAAGTATTAATGTCATAAAACAAGCCTTAAAATGTTTCAGAGTATTGGAATCATACACTCTCTGACCATGATGGAGTTTAACTAAATATGAATAACAAAATGATAACCATTAAGAAACACTCTTCTAAATAAACCATGGTCTTAAAGAAATACCCTAATGGAAATCATGAAATATTTAGACATGAACAATACTAAAAATATTTTATGTGTATATGGCACTACTGACATTTTGAACAAGACAGTTCTTTATTGTGGAAGGCTGTCCTGTGCATTGTGAGTTGTTTACAGAATCTCTGGCCTCTACCCACTGAATGCTATAGTACCCCCCACCCCCCAAGTCATGACAGTTGTCTCCCAACATTGCCAGGTGTTCACTGAGTGGCAAAATTCACCTATGGTTGAGAACCGTGGGAGAAAAAAGTACACACACACATATTCCTATATAATGTATATATATAAATAAATGTGTACATATATTGTGTGTATGTGTGTGTGTGTGTGTGCCACTTCTACCTACAATATAGAAAGTTGGAATATGTCATACAATATGTCACTCCCACCCTAAGACTAAGCAGCTAAAAAACAAAAGTATAACTTTTCCTGAACGCATTAGAGAGCTGAAGTCACAACGCAACCAAGGAATGACAGGAACTTCCTAGGAGACAGGACATGACTGTTGGCTCACCTGAGACAGAGTATAGAAGAAATGCCAGGTTCCATACAAACTGATGCAGGTATTAGGAATTCTGCTTAGATGTTTAACAGATTGTTCAAGGATAAGTGTGAAATATTGTGAGAATATAAAACCCTGGGAGCCACAAGCAAAAGAAGAGTTCACACCCAGTCACTGAGTCTTTTCCATGAATGTACATGGTGTGTTTGTGAGAAGCACAGGGGGCAGAGCAGGAGAGAAGAGACAGGCTTCCTCAGTGGTACAGCCAGCGGGAGGAGCGCAGCCATGGCTGTGGGAAAGGCATGAAGCCCCACAAAGAGCCTTCTGTCCTGCAGAATAAGGGACATCGTGTGCTGGACCAGAGGCAGCAAGCTTTGTTGATTGCCTCCAGGGCCGAGGTCAAGACTTATAGGAGTGGGAGGCGCAAGAAACAGGCATGGGCCCAGATCATGAGGCATCCTCCTATGGGAGGAGGGGCACAGAATTCTCTTGCACAAAACCAGCCAAAGATACAAGGCAATGTTGACTGCCATTAGGAGGAACAGGATGAGAGAGGGTACAGAGGACATGCCTAAGACTGAGCCTGGGCCAGGACAGCAGAAAAACCCCTCTGCTCCCCCCCCCCCACACACACACACACACAAGACCAGCAAGCACCAAGTAACAAGAGGAAGACCTCTGCTGGAAGGGAGACAGGAGCTTAGAGAGCCTCATTCTGTGTTGCAGACACGAGAGGCCAAAAGCTGAGAGTAGAGCAGGAACACTGTAGAAGAAAAACCTCCACGACCTTTGCAGAAGCACAAAATAATGCTAGAACAATGCGCAATTACTTCCACTTCCTAACCTAACCTAAGTTTAAAGACTGCTTTTGGGGACATTTAAAAAGGTCTCTTAGTCGATTTTGAATATTTTGACACATCAGAAGTTAATCATTCTTCTCTTTCAATCTACATAACTAAATTGTTTCTGTATCATGGTATAATTATTTCAGATGTGCAAGAAACCATTTGCAAAAATCCATCTACCAAAAATACCTTACAAATTATACCACTTCTGGTAAGTATTTTAAACTTTTTTTTTTTCCTTATTTTAGGGAACTATGATCTTGTAAAAATTCTGTATTAACTAATTTTTTTCAGACTGGCTTTTATAGGGAATTTTTCTCCAAAACAACCTTCAATTACACCAGGGTTTTCTGGGAAAATATCCAGCCACTGTTTTTATCAATGTAACTGGAATGGTGGTGACATGGTTGGATACTTTCCGGACAGCCCTCATAAAATGTTTTATTAGAATCAAGAAAACATCCTCTCATTAAAAATATTATAAATATTTTTACATGAAGAGTATTTCATCAATAATGAGAACAGAAACAGGTATCAGCACACTACCCTTTGGATAATTTTAGATTTGTAACTAATTGGAAAACTGTTAAGTTTACATTTGTAATGCTCCCACCTGTACCCATTATTTTTTCCATGTCTTCAGAGTTCAAAAAACTAGACATGAGTATTTTGACGTTTTGGTTTTGTTTGTTTGTTTTTGACTTGTCACCGGATTCTGGTAAAGATACACAAATAAAAGACAGACGGTCATTGCATTCAGGAAATTTTCGTCTAAAAGGAAAAAAAACACACATGGGTACTATATACACATAACTCTAATATAAAAGCTAAGCCTGTGTAAATGACAGAAGGAAAAATTTATTTCCGCCTAGAGGTGATCAGAAGACATTCTGGTCTATGGAAAGGGCATCCTCACGCTAAGACACCGCCTGTACTGCCATGATCCTCAATTTAGATGTTCAGCAAAGAAGTGGTTTGCTAGAGAATTAATTGCATGTTTGCTAAACTGTTTTTCCTCATGTGCCTTCAATTCTGAAATCTTGACAGGAAAGGGTAAGATTGTACAAGTTATACTTCCTTTCCTTAATATTTGTTTTTATGTAAATAGTTATACATTTCTTACCCATGTTTCAGATTTTTGCTATGCTCTGGGTACAGTGGTGACTAATAGTGAGTGAGAAAAAGGCTGCCTGCACCCTCATGAAGCTTATTATTTTACCTCTGGGCACATCTTTTTTAGAAATAGCCATTTTTGGTGTGGCATTTTGATGCTATGTATTTTAGACACAACTCTTTTGGCAGTGGTCACTTTGATTCCTGATATATTTTTCATGGTTTCTTTTCACATGCTAGTTAGGGTTTTTTGCTCAAATTTTTACCTCCACCAATTCAGCCATTTTAAGTCATTTTTACAGTGACAATTTTTCTGTCTGAATTTTGACTGTGACAATTTTCTGTTATTTATGACATTTATGATTCTTTCTTCACTTTAGTGAAATAAGACTTGCAGTCTTATATACACTGTTCTTCCATATGCCCCAACTCAACTTAAAAATAGTGTACTAACCACAGACAACTGAGCATGAATTGTAAATACTACTCAATGGGAAGAGAAAGTATCTGTTCAGCAAATTACTCTGTTGTGCACATTGGCACACTGTGGTTTTTTTTTTGACAAATAACTGAAACATTATTGGTGTGAATTAGGGGCCACTGGTAGACTTAAAACTATTTTTCTCATGTATTTTTCATTCTTTATGACAAGATAGTTACAATTAGCTTTATTCTGTCTCTTTATCTCCAAATATGTTATTCTCCTTTATTTTAACTTCACTAACATAGGTCAGAAACCTTCCATTTATTATCAGGGAAAATGGTATAAAATCACAGAAATATTAACTTCCAGTGTAAACAGCTGACATGAAAATTACCCCCTCTCACTCCCCCATCAAAACTAACTTGCCATATTCTTTATGGGGATTTGAATGTTTTATTATTTGCCTTTTTTTCTGCATTTTTATTTTATGTTATTGTAGCCTTCACTTGGACTCACCAGTTAACATTTTGCCACACTTGTCTTATCTGATAGATTGATGGATGGATGATAGATGCATGGGAGAATAGAATAAAATGGAACAGAGTGGAATGGAATGGAATGGAATGGAATGGAATGGAATGGAATGGAATGGAATGGAATGGAATGGAATGGAGCACAATAGAATAGAATGCAATGGAGTAGAACACAGTAGGATAGAATACAATAGAATAAAAATAGGAGATACATACACACAAAAACATACATTTTAATAAAATATTTTAAAGTAAATTATAGACATAATGATACTTCCCCCCTAAATATGTAATCACAATACCACCATCATCATGCTCAAGAAATATTGATACATTATTATCTGATATACACTCCATATTCAAACTTCCTTACCGGTAGTTGTCTGAAAAAAAATTTTTTTTCTGTGGTTATTTTATGTCTCTGACCCAGGATCCAATCCAGGATTATACATTGCATTTGGTTGTCCCGTCTCTTAACCTAGAAGAGTCTCTTCATTCTTTTCAATCTTTCATGTACAATGATACTTTTTTAGAGTCCACACCAGTTGTCTTATTGAATATCCCATGATCTGGATTTTTCCGATTGTTTCTTCATTGTTAGATTCAGGTTAACATTTATGGTGTATGCAGAGTTGCAAAGTCTGTACTTTGATAGCCTGTTTGTTTCCTTTTTGTCACCTGGGATTACTTACACCTATATCTTGCCATCAAGTATTCTAGTAACTACTTGGATTTATTTTGAGTCCAGAAAACAGATGTCCAACCTTTTCAAGTTATGTTTAAAGCAAGAATAAATAAGTACTTAGTGTCTCTTCTGGAAATAAAGTATGTGGACTTCAGTATAGTTTGGTCTTTTAAAAGCTGTCAAACTTTGTTCCTGGATCTTCATTGCATTTCAAATAAGTAAAATTACTTAATATATAAGTTTTAGAAAGGCAATATATAACCCTAATTATAAACTTTCTGTATATATATATAACACAAAAGACCACCCAAACTGTGTTGTATTTACCAGGACAACTATAGCATAGCCTAGTTTCTCAATAGGGACTTTTCTAAAAAAAAAAGATACCCATCTCTCCATACAATGGCAGAAATACTTATTTGGGAGTATTTGTTGTTTTGGAGATGTTGCAGGTAAGGTTTTTATTAATGGTTGGTTTTTTTTTTTACATTTCATCTCTAGTGTTTTCATACCCATATGAACTTACAAGAATTTTATTTTTAAATTATAACGTATCATATACAAGGGCTGTCCAGAAAAAAAATCCAGCTGTAAATGCCTCTGATTTTCATATTACATATTTCATATTACATGGCTGGATACTTTCCGGAAAGCCCTCATA
Organism: Craseonycteris thonglongyai; assembly: GCA_004027555.1. Classification (NCBI taxonomy): domain Eukaryota; kingdom Metazoa; phylum Chordata; class Mammalia; order Chiroptera; family Craseonycteridae; genus Craseonycteris; species Craseonycteris thonglongyai. The sequence goes on along the minus strand of PVKE010006406.1, from coordinate 38,208 downwards.
TGTCTAGTTTTACAATTTACATATATTGTGTAGTTAATTCAGAAACTGAATTTCTCAGCCTAGCAACATTATACCTGGCTGGATTTCTGTTTATACCACTGAAAGTACTATATCTAATGGTTCCACACATATTCTCTTGTTTAATCTTCTAAGCTAGGAACATCAAGTAATTTTCTCAAGTCTTAAAACAGTTCAGTGGCAGAGCCAGGGTTTATACTTTCTCCTCTTGCCCCAAAATCTGCTCTACTTCTTATAATCTTATTTCACTTAATGACACCATCATTCACCAAATTTCCCAGATAAAAATGAGTCTGCCACCCAGGCTTCTCATTCTCCCAGTCCCCTAGACAGTAAATCCTCCTTATAATTTTTACTAAATGCATCTCAAACCCACCCACTCCTGTCTGAAATTCCTATTTGTCTTCATTTAAGAATTCATTGTGTTTCATCTGGACCATTTCAACAGCCTCCAGGTTTGTTCTTGCCAGTGCAACTTTCACACAGTTACTACCAAAGTAATTCTTTTTAAAGCACAAATATGATCTGTCATTCACTTTCTTAAAACCTAACCTTGGTGGTTGCCTAGCACCTAAAAGACAAAATTAAAACCCTGGAAAACTGCCTCCAGCGAACTCACCTCTGTTTGCTCCCAGCTCATAACTTAAGCCCTGTTGAGTACAGGTAGATCTTTCTAGAACTCTTCATAGGCTTCCAGGGCCCTGCTGCGCCCACTTGCCCTATAGGAGTTGCTCCATCTCTTTTTTATCTTTTTTTTTTTTTAAAGATTTATTTTATTGATTTTTGACAGAGAGTAACAGAGACAGAGAGAGACACAGAGAAGGGGGAGGGCCCAGACCAGTCTCCATAGTTGACATTAGTTTCCCATATAGTTTCACTCCACAGGCGGGCACAGGGCTGCGCAGGGCAGGAACTGGGCCGGGAGCCTCCCTCATAGGTCCTGGCAAGAACTGAACTGGGGGCACACCCCAGCTCAGCATATGGGTCCGCATGGGCCAGGGCCAGGATTTGATCCTCGGTCCTCAGGGCTTCAAAGCGAGCGTTTTACCCGCTGAGCCATCCCAGCTTTCCTGGAGTTGCTCCCTCTTAAATGCCTTTCTCCTACTTATTCTTTTAAAACAGACTTTAGTGCCACCCCCTCTATCAAAGCTTATTCAGCCCAAGCATTGTCCTATCCAAAACTTAGTCTGTCCTCCTTTTGGCAACCGTAACAGCCCGATTTTCCCTTTTTCTAGAAGTTATCATATTGCTCTCTTCATTGAACAGGTATTGCCTGAGTCTTATCACGTGTCAGGCATTCCAATAGGGCTGGGACCAGAAAGAGAACACTTAATGTTTCTCAAGTAGCTCACATTCTAACAGAGATATGCAAACAAAATAGTATCATAGAGTTGCTACAGGGCATCCTTAGGACACCTGCCACGAATTTTCAATGTAAAAACTATGAACCTTAGAAGAAGCATTTTTATTTGGAATATTTTATTTACTTGTTAAATAAAATAAATTTAGTGAATTTTTAACAATTACCTTTCTTTTTTTAGCCCAATATATATTGTTAAACTACTCTAATGGTGGGGTATGCTTCCTGTAGAATATAAAACTAATAAATTCTGACCATTTATACATCATTATGATAGAAAGTACCTCTCTAGCACATCTTACCAATAGCAAAGAGTGAAGACTATGAATTGTTATAACTAGTTTCATACTGTACATGCTCACCATATTAAGATTGATGTATATGTAGCCTTTGAGAATTTGAATTATGATTTTAGTCTTATTAAAATCTGTAATCTAAAATGAAAAATTGTAAAAAAAATCTGTAACCTATAAAAAAATCTACCCTAAAGTATATGAATACCACAGTAAAAGAATATTCTGAAATTATGTTACAGAATAGCCAGCTCCGGACCTGTCTACCTCCTGATGTTGGATTCAGATTGCAAAGAAAATACTGACGAAGTATAACAGTAACTACTAAATGGAACCATTATTTTTGAGAGTCTCCTCTAAATATATCATATATTTCTGCATTTGTTAATGATTAGAACACTATAACCATACAAAAAAAGTAAATCATAATATGGGTAATGGAGACAAATTGACTGGTTTACATTTATGCTAGAGTTATACTTTATTATATATTTTATTGATAAATACATTTTTAGAGAATGGAAATACTTTATTATTTTTAATAAGCATGGTAATGGAAATACATTCATCATATTTAAAAAGAAAATAAGATATTTTGTTATGCAAATTATGTATTAGCTATAGTTGTAAAGCTGTTTTTTTCTGAAATTCCTAATAAATTCTACTAAATTTTTATACAGTGGTGTAAAAAGTTTATGATTAATAATACTCCTCATAAATAGTAAAGCTATTTGTTCAAGACCTTGAAGGATCTCTCTACTTCAAAGATATTACCAAGGGGTTTTTTCTCAATTCTGCATGTTCTGAAATCAAAGTGATCACTTATGCAGTGGTGATTGGTCTCTAAAGAACTGACTCCCCGAGCAAAACTCAGGTAAATGATAAACATAAAAAATAAACTGCAATCCCAGCTGGAGTACTTGAATTGCCTGACCTGGTCAGTGTGTTCTTTTCCCAACAGGAATATCTACAAGGGACCAGGTTTATATTAGAAGGTTTTTTAAAGTATAGAAACGAAGGCAAAACTTGTATGATGATAAACAAAATGTTTTCATAGAATTATGATAGTCTCATATATCTATTTTCCCTCAACTATTTCTACTTCAGGCTCTCCTCATCTCTCATCTGGACTATTTCAAGCTGAATTTCTTACCTTTGGCACCAATGAGACTGCTAGAATGGCATTTCCAAAGTGTGAGTAAAATGGCCAGAGTGAAAATCTACTTACCAATTTCATCTTTAAAGTTTTCAGAGCTTCCCCTTTGTCTACTAGAGAAATTCTGTGCTCCTTAGCATTCCATAGAAGGCTTATAAAGCATACCTACTCTTTATAGTTCTCCAAATAATGCCTCTGCCTATACATATACTATACCTTTAGGCATACCTTTGGGATGCCTTTCTTCTCACCTTACTTACATCTGCTTAGTAATCTTTTATTATTTTAAATTCTTCTCAGGTTAAGCTTTCTCTATTTTCCCAATAATCCTCCGCACTACTTCTTCTATATAAATTACATCCTTTGTACCCTGAATCATAAATTTTGTGTGTATATATATGTCTCTTCTTTCAGATCAAGAGCTTCCTGGAAAGTAGAGATTATCATTCATTTCTTTGCCCTTAAGAATTAAAATAAGACACATAGTAGCAGATCAAAATAATTAACATAGGAAAAAATATTCAGTGTTCAATTTGTCAAGCTATTATGTGCTCTATGTGTTAGGGATACAAGAAGCAATAGGAAACTAATACACCATTTTACGTAACATATTCATGTGACCATTTTGAGGGGACTATTACTCTGTCTACCATAATCCATTTTCTGGCCCCCAAAGAGACACATCTTTTCCACATAAAAAATACACTCACCCAATCCCAAGGACCCCAAATGTCTCATTGGATTAAAACATCAACTCAGAGTCTATAGTTTCATCTAAATCTTATCAGATCAAAAGTTTCAAATCTCATCCTCTAAATTAGGTATGAATGGTACACAATTCTCTCCATCTGTTTACCTGTGAAACTCAAAACCCAAGTTAGCTGCTCTCAAAGTGCCGTGGTAGAATGGGCATTGGATAACAGCAATGGACATTTTCATCCAAAGGGGAAAAAATGGAAGGAAAAAGAGAGTCACTAGTCCCAAGAAATCTCAGAATCCAGCTGGACAAACACCATTAGATTTTAAGGCCTGAGAATAATCGTGTTATTCAAGGCCCCACCCTCTGGCTCTCTACTCCACTCTGGGCCATCTGTCTTCCTCTCGAAAGGTAGCACAGGTTTACTGCAGCGTAGTCTTCATCAGGCTATTTTGTGCCTGGAGGATTTTGAGTATGACAGCCTTCTTTCATTTCATAGTCTGTCCTTTTTGGTCCAAGCTGACAATGTTTATGCTGATATAAATTCTCAGACACGCTGTGGGTCTCCTAGGTATGTTATAGCAATTCACTTCATTAGACGAGAGGCTCTTCTGTTTTTGGCTTCTGCTGAGATTGTTGAGGGGACCTATGAGTCACACGCTTACTCTCTTTAAAGAGGCTCTTTTGTGACTGAATACTGTCATCTTTTGACCTTTCCATGATATTAGTAAAAGATTGTATAGCCACATCCTTTGCTTTTTCTATCCTGAAAATTAATCTCTTCATTTTAGTATCTCTTGAAATCTGGTTGGGCTGACAGCTTCTCAAATCATCAAGTTATATTTCCTTATTCTTTAACGGTTCTTCCCTAAATCCATCTCTTTCCTCTGGCATTTTACTAGAAGCAGCAGGCAGACATCAGGCTACATCTTCAACACTTGGAAGTCTCTTCAGCAAAATGGTTCCCTATAAGCAAAGGTGTCAGACAAAGGGTGCATTTATCTCCCTTTTTGTTTGATCTGTACACAGAAGATATTGTACAAAAAAAACTGGGCTAGACTTGAAGGAGGAGTGAAAACTGCTGCAGGAAATATCACTGGCTTAAGATATGCAGTTGACACCATCTTACTGGCCACAAAGAGCAATAATTTGAAATGACTTCAAATGAAAGTGAAAAAAAAAAATGCAAAAGCAGACTGCATTTGAACATCAAGAAGAAAACCATAACACAAGAAATACACAACTTTAACATAGACAATGAAAATGAAACGGGGCTGGACACAAGCACCCCATATTATAGGCTTCGTAGAGTCTCTAACCTAGGTTAATACAGCTAGAAAATTGCTGCCAGGAAGTCTTGGCAGGTTCAGGACCCATGGTTATGGCCCAACAAGCAGCTGCATTCTGAGAGAACAATGCCCTGAGTTGAAGCCTGTGGTTACTACGCAACAGACAAGTAAATTTTGGAAGAAAGCACAATATTCCTCATGCCCAGGCTGGTTTTGTTTAAGCCCGATGTAACTATAACTTGCTTTCTTTCCAGATCTTCCTTCCTATCTATACACGTACTGTATGTTCACTTCATATAACCATTAAGCCCTAGGACATCAGATTCTGGTCAACATCAAAGTAAGTTCTAGTAACAAAGCTTCAAATCTGTTAACCATAGAAACAGAGTTTCAGTCAACGTAAGATAACATCTTGGCCTCAGCTGTGTTTTAGCTCCGGAATCATGAAAGCAGAACGGCCCCACGGACCGTGTGCTCTGGGAGCCGGACCAAATAGTACCGTGACCGACACCGGAACCTGAAGCCACGATCAGCTGCTCCCTGCCTCAGCCTCGACCAATCAGTAGAGCCCACAACCCCAAGTCCCTAGTAACAGTGCTTGATGATTTTTTCATAGAATGTCCCCAGGATAATTTAGACAATTATCCTGAAGCTTGTGACTCATGTCCCCACGCTTGCTGATTGTAATCACTATGGCCCAGCATTCTTTCCAGGCTGTTCCGGACCTACGTCCTGGTTGATGACACTTCCAGAAAGACCGCAGGCTCCAGGAAGTGAACAGACTCCTCCCGTTGCCCAAGCCGTCAGGTAGTCCCCAGAAGAATGCCAAGATTTCCCCTTAAAAGCCCCTAACTGGACTGAGAAGGTAAGGCCGTCTGTGAGGGTGGAACCCGCTGCCTTCCTAGCAAACACTTATTCTAATAACCCAGCACCTGTGTTGGTCTATTGGCTGAGTGGCACACCCAGCATGAGTCCAGACTCATTTGCTCTCTGGTTCCAAAGATGTTGAAATTGTTAAAAATTTAGTTGACCTTGAATTCATTCATTCAAAAGGATACTGCAGCCAAGAAACAAAGAGAAGGTTGGGACTCAAAAAGGCAGCAAAGAAGAATTAGGAAAGATCTCAACAGCAAAAGTGTGTCTTTGAGACCAGGGCTAAGTTCATCCACACCTTCATATTCCCAATTGCCATGCACAGGTGAGCAAGTCTGACAGTGAAGAAGGTTAATAGAAAATAATTTAAAAAACAATTCATTTGGAATATGACATAGAGAGTTGTACAGATACCCTGGACTGTCAGAATATAGAAACAGTGGGTCTTAGAGCAAATTAACCCTGAAACATCGCTAGAGGCAGAAATGAAAAAACTGACCCCATCCTATTTTGGTTATATCATGGAGAAGAAGGCAGTTCTTTGGAAAAGACAACCATGCTAGGGAAAATAGAAGGCAGCAGGAGAAGAGGAAGAACAAATATGAGATGGAGAGGCTTCATAGGAGACACCATAGGAGCTGAGCCGGGCTGCAAGGACAGGAAATGGTAGATGTCACTCATTCACGGGGTCACCAGGAGTCAGAGCTGACTCAACAGCATGTAATACACACACGTCTCTCTTTTCTGTTTAACTGCAGGACACAACTCCGCGAAGCTTTCTGCCGCTTTATAACAAGGATGTTCTGACCTAAAGTTTTCAACAACACGTTCCTCATTTCCATTCTACGTCTTTACCAGCAGCTCCTTTAACATTCCACATTTCTACCAACCATTGTTCATGGTGATTTAGGTATTCTCCAAAAATGATATGTTTTCTCCACTTCCTTTTGAGTCCTTACTAGCAGAGTCATTCACATCCATCCTAACATTCTGCTCAGGAAACTCTGGGCGTTTCCTACTTTGCTCCTCAGAATTCTTCCAGCTCCTACCATTGCCATTTCCATAGGTTTAGTTATTTACTACAGCCACACCCTCCTTTCCAGCTTAGACTTGGTCAAAAGGAGAAGGTGGAAATGACCAGATATTCTTAGAAGATCACCACAGCCAGTCACAGTGATGGACACAGAGGTGCCCAGCATGTCCCAGCGCAGCTTCACTCATCCCCACTCTACGGTGTCTTCCAGCTTACGGGTCCTGCTCAGCCCCTAGCCCACCAGCAGGCATCAGGCTGCGCACCCACAGAAACAGCCACCTCGGCTGACGTTCCCTGAGTAAGGCAGTTTCCAGAGAGTTCTCCAAGCTCCCCCTTCGTGTTTCCCATTGGCAGCTGGCCATGCTTGGATTTAGCTCACCTACCAACATGGGTTCTTCCAGCAGCCCAGATACAGCCCGGTCCTGTGATCCTTACTGGCAGTCCTCACTAGTGCAGGCTAGAGTTTGATCCCCTGTCCCATGTACTGTGGGCCTCCAATTCCCTTCCAGACTTTCATTTTCCCAGCTCCTCTCATAGTTGGTGACATGTCATTCCCTTAGTTCCATAGTTCTTATAATGGCTATGTTTTCCTGCCTGATCCCATCTGATGGAGGGTCGTTGTAAATCAGTGCAAAAAGTGCTAACTTCACAAGCTGTCTGAACAAATGAAAGATGATTTACATTCTGAATTCGTGTGGGGAGCTTCAGAGCTAGCCTAGTGAGTATTGTTTCATAAAAGGAAAAGGAGAGAAGAACCTTCCAGGCCTAGAGGAGACAAAAAAAACAAAACTGGGAAAGAGTGAGAGGAAGCTGGAAAGGGAAGCAGTGGCTAAAGTACTCCGTAAGTCTCCTTCTGAAGTTCCCCAACCACATTAATTGGGATACCATTTGTAAAATTTAGAAAATGACTTTCCAATAGGATAAGCAGGCCAAAGGGGTATGCCGTAATGTTTGTGAAGCATCCCAAGCACTGCAAATAAACACTCACCTTTGTTTTTTTAAAAAAGATTTGTATTTATATGCTGTTACAGATGTACTCAGCAACTTTCTGCATGCAAACCAGCTTTGTGGTTAATAGTCCCTGACTATAATAGCTTTTATTGTATACCAAAGAATATCTCTACAAAGAAAGGAGAGTTAAAAATAGTGAAAATCCAAAGTCAGGCTAGGGCAAAAAAGCTTACATAGTAAGCTGGGAGAGTACTTATATTTAATAGTACTAGTACTTATACATTATGACATGGTCCTGTCACAAAACTATAGTGTGACCAGAATCCCTGTGCAATACTGGCCATATCTCCTCCAGAAAGAGGTGAACAAATAATATGCATATGTAGCCTGATAACACTTTATGAAATGGACACACCTGTGTAACCACCACCCAGATTGCATCAGGGACCGTTACTACTCGTATCCATGGGACTACCAAAAGATAATTATTATTCTGACGTCCATCACCACAGATGTGATTGCCTTCTTTTGGTCCTTTATATGAATTAACTCATACTGGGGGAAATTTATAATTAAGGTAAAATAAAACAGACATTGTGGAGGATTACAATGACCTCATTAAAAAACCATGTTAGCAATGAAATGCATCAACACCACTCAGTAAAAGAAATGTAGAAACAACATTTAGAACCTTACTAGTTTGAGCCAGAATAGGAATGCCTGTGTTCCTGTGAATGTTGATGCTTTTAGAGAAAACTGTATTGTATACATATGTAAATTAATACAGGCATACTTGTATATATTTTGGTAGATTATTACATGTACTAGCTTTTTCTTAATCATATAACCTTCTTTTTCAATAAAAATAATTTTTTTAATGGGTAACTAAATGTAATTTACTTTTTATATCCCTATAAATCCATTATACTTTTTTTTTTTTAAATTCCAAAAATGTTTGTTTCTCTTTTTTCTTTGACACTGAGAAACCTGGCTCTCATTATTCATAATACATACACTAGTTTAACTGTAGTATACAATGAAAACTACTTTCAGGATTGCTAACTCATATACCTCAGAGAAACAAATTTATCAACTAAAGTACAGTGTCGATACCATTCTTTTTTACTTTAGCCTTATTGATTCACTCAGTAGACTATTTTTCAAAGTTACTTAGGTCAGCTTCTTTCTTTTCCACCCCCTTCAGTGTAGTTATGTCATTAATTTAATACAGTTAGATTTATGCATCACAACTGCATTCCACGTTGAGTCAACATCTTGGCTGACTCTTTTTAATTTGCACATAGTAAAATTTACTTTTTCAGTTCTACAGATGTTGACAAATGCATGGAGTTATACATCCGTTACCACTGTACCATGAAGAATGGTTATATTGAGCCAAAAATTCTCTGTGTGGCCCTGAGCAACCACTGATCCATTTTTTGTTCTTAAGATTTTACCTTTTTACAGAAAGGGAAAATTTAAGAATAAAACCTGTGGTTCTAGATTGGAGTCAGAAGTAGCAGCATGAATTCATACTTTTAAAAAATATATGGGGGCTGTTTGGAAAGTATCCAGCCATGTAACTGTTCTCATCATATTTACAATGGCTGCTTTTTTTCTGGACAGCCCTCATATATATGGATAAATGAATAAAAATTATTATATGGGTTAATACATATATTTCCTTGCTCTGTCTACTAAAAGGACCTGGTACTCAGATCTTGGTTTTTAAATCTCATTCTCTAATAAAAGGAACCAGGGCTTTGGGGGAAGTGATTGATTCCACAGTTGGTACAGGAAACCTACACGATAGGCCTGGAATATGGATGTACTAAAGAAAGAATGAATTAAAATGGCAACATTCCAAAAGGATACAGGAGCCAACCTGAAAGTTCTCCCAATAGCCAAAGCAAAAACAATTTGAACAACAAAATAAATAATGATAATATTACAACACAAAGAATAAAACATACAGACCTAAGTCCACAGTGATATAAGTAAATGAATGAATAGATGGGGGAGAAGAAGCAACTCTTCTTTATAGAAGAATTTTAATTAATAAATGGAGAAGAAATGAGAGAAATAGAAAAAGAGCCATTAGAAAACCACACAATTCACGGATGGAAGCAAAATCCCCAAATGAATGCTAAAATTATCTGGGAAATATAAGAAGAAAAAGGATATATGTACATAGCCTCAAAGTGTCTCCACCAAAGTATTTATTAATTACAAAGGAGAAAAAAGTAATTTTTTCCCTTTGTAAAAGGGAGATGTCACCAGAACCAAGTGATGAAGGTTAAAATTACCACTAAGAAAACACATCAATGTCATGTTGTACCCCTTGATATAATGCACTGAAAAGTGTATACTTCTATAGTATTCCTCCCAAAAACATGTGACCTGAATTAAATCAAGAGAAAGCCATCACACAAGCGTGGTCAAATTGAGGACATTCTACAAAATTCCTAACTGATACTTTCCCAAAGTGTGAAGGCCATGAGAAAAAAAAGGAATAACAGAGGTACTGTCACAGATTAGAAGAGAGTAAAGGACATAAAACATAATATGATATCTTGAATTGGACCCTGAAACAGAATTAAGGTCATTAGTGGGAAAACACTAGTGAAATCTTCAAGTCTGTTGTTTAGTTAACAGTATTATACATGTTTGTTTCTAAATTTTGTTAACTCTATCATGGTTATGTAAGATGTTAACACTAGGGAAAGCTGCATAGTGGGTGTTTAGGAACTCTCAGTATTATCAAGACAACCCTTCTGTAAGTCTAAAATTATTTCAAAGTTAAAAAAAAATTTTAAGCTCTCAAAACGTATAAAATCTTTTGTTGTACCATCTGGCCCAATTTTTGGTTTAGAACAAATTTCACCATCACTATATAAAACGTTAAACTTAATAGTTTGTTTTAAAATGTACTAAGCACTTACATATATATATGCCACTTGGATATGGATTCTACAGAGCAATGTTCCTGCCCACAGGAATGAACAGTTTAGACAATCTGTTCGAAAACCATATTCCAAGTCCAATATCAGTGATGCTGAAGCAGAGAAATCTCTCTTGCCAAGGTAGTAGCAGACCTTCAGAGTGCTGGACAACGAGGCTGTATTTCCCACTGCACCTGCAGGGGTGAAAAAGTAAGGATGGGAAACACTGTGAGAGATGATTTTGAGGCTCACAGAGTCCCCCCTGAGCGGTAGCATCCCACAGGGGAAGGTGTCACTTCACCAAGGATCTCATGGTGAGCAGCCCCCATTTGCTTATGGCATATGTCTTAACAAAATGACAAAAATAATACCTCTTACTGCCATTGTGTGTAGAGGGTGGGGGGACCCCACTAAGTACTGGTTACTGAAAGAAAGGTCTATGTGTCAAGAAAAAACTGATCGTTGTCTTGCAATAAAGATCTTTATCCTGTAATAATAGCTAACGTTTATCGAAAGCTTGCAATATGCCAAATCTTGTGCACAGCTCTTTATATGCAGGATCTCACCTAATCCTCCCAGCAACCCAATGAGGTAAGGATTGATGTTGTGTCTAAATTTCAAGTGAGGCAACTAAGGTGAAGTGAAGTTGTGTAATGTGCCCAAGGCCACAAAGCTAGGAAAAGACATATCCAGGAGTCACACCAAAGTCTATTTGACTTTTGAGCTCACTTAACCCCTATAATATACAACTCTTTACAGAAAAGAATTTTCTAGATGATTATGAGTATGGGCACAGTGACAAGATCTAAAGCAAGTGAAAGGATTTTTTCATCTTTTTGCAAACATGTCTGAAGTGAACATCTTAACAAAAATGTTTATAAACAAACACTTATATCTGCGGGGTGGAGAATTGTTTAATTTGCCACATGGTACTCAGGGCATGTTGAAACTTGACTCTAATTCCTTTAGCTTTTGTAGACCACAAGTGAAGTGCACTAGGCCCCATGTCTTCTTAATGCTAAAGATGTGCAAGTATTAGCTGCTAGCCAAATGGCAAACAAAACCACTTTACCTACTTGGTCAAGTAAATAACACCAGAGTAAGACAAGGGTGGAAGAACAAGGATTATTTTAGTCTCAATCCTGGATTTCTAAAATGCATATCATCCCCATGAGGTGTCATTGGGAAAATACCATGGAAACCATAATTTTTCTCCAAAATTCCCTTTCCCTGTCTTATTTGGCAGAGCCTAACTCTCCCTCCCCACCAGCAAGTCAAAACTGTCTTTGGTTTGTTTTGGGGGGTTGATAGCTGCTTTTCAGTGGTATGTATGGAAGGAGAGGGTGGGAGGATCATTGAAGAGATTAGGTAGGGAATTATCTCATTACATCATCTGTTCATCTCTTTTACTTGCTCATTTATTAAATATGCCTTTTAAGCACTATGTGTCAGGCATTACCACAGCTAGAGAAACCAAAATAACACACCCTGTCTTCCAGTAGTCCAGTTTCCTGGGGAAAAAAGACATAAGTAATCAACTATTATAGGATGAAACTTGGCCCCAAATGAATGGAGTGGAGAAAGCACCTACGTGCACTTATCTCTGCCTGAGGAAGTCAGGGTATTGGGGCTTGAGGTGAAGTTGGGGTTCACCAGGCAGACAGAAGCACCAACAATATTCCAGGAAGAGAGAATAGCATGTGCAAGGCAATTACAGGTAGTTAAGCATGACTGCAGCTCAGGTTGCAAGTTGGGGAGTGGCAGTATACGAGGTTGGAAAGGCAGACATACATCAAAAGGACATAGATAACTGCCTTGTCACAGTTGTCTTCCTACTAAACTATAGAGCATGCCTTAATTCAATATATCCATAAGTGGGTACATACCATGTAGTAGATCTTCAAATAACATTAACAGTCCAACAGGTTTTTAAGTGTAATTTTATGTCTATCATAATCAATTGTAAATAACTAGATCAGTTAAGTTATATCATGTGTGAGATTTTTTTTAAACTAGTACTAGTGTACTATATTGCCCTCTAGTGGTTCTAAAACAATAGACTTTCATATCACAGTCAATGCTGGTAGCTTTCACTCTAAAAACAATGCTGGGTGTTTCCGTATCTTGGCTATTGTAAATAATGCTGCAGTGAATGTGCTGGGTGCAGATATCTTTTCAACATAGTGATTTTGTTTCCTTAAGATAAATACCCAGAAGTGGAATTGCTGGATCATGTGGTAATTCTAGTTTTCATTTTTTTGAGAAATTTGGAAGTTGCATGGATGTTAACTAAATCTCTTGTGGTAATTATTTTGTAACATATACATATTTGAAATCATTATGTTGTACACCTAAAAATAATACAGTGATATATGTCAATTATATCTCAACTTTTTTAAATGCTGGTTACAACCAATAAGATATCTTCCCTCTAATCAATTACCACCCAGTTTGAAAATCAGTAGTCTCTGACAATACTTGTCTCCATTTTTAATATTTTATCCTCATATTTTATTGTGTATGTAGTTGTCATAATGCCTTTCTCCTAAAGATTTTTATAATTCCTAGATATTAAAAGACATTTAAGTAGTAAACTTTCAGAGAATTTTAAAGAAAGTTATATATTATCTACTCCAAACTCTTATTAGTGATTAAATCCAAGTACTTCTAAGAAGTCATTGGTTAAAGCATTAACATCTATGCTTCTAATATCCATGGAAATAAGACTAATATTTTAGCCTTTTGAGTTTTCTACAGTCCAGCAAAGAAAGAAAAGAAAAAGAAAAATACCAATACTTGTTTACAGAAAAATGAGAACTTTGTAACTTACTGCACTTTTTGGAAATCATAGTTATGTATTTATGTATTCACTCAGTATAACTCTATTAAGTACCATTTAAATCATCTGTGTGCTTGGATTTTCAGACTTCAAAGAGATTAAATACAGCTCCTTCTCAATAAATGGATAACCTATGAGTTCCTAGAGGCTGATAAACAACCAGTTGCAGCGAAGTGTGATAAATGTTACCGAAAATGTGACAAACATTGGAATGAAATCACATAGGAGTATCTAACCCAGACTTGGGCTGTGCAGGCAAGCTTCCTGGGGAATTCGACTACTAAACTGAGATCTGCAGAGAGGGTTAGACAAGCAAGGGTGGAAAAGAAAGAAAGGGTAATTTCAGGCATTACAAAAAGCATTTGTCAAACTCCACCCACTTTATCTTTACTTCATAAATCTCTAAGTCAGGATACTGAGAGAGCGTCCAGGCAAGGAGAGCGATTGAACACACACTACCCCTGCTCCTTCCTGAACCCAACTTAAATGACGGTTGAAGGATAAAAAGGAGAGAGTACAAGGACACAAAGACCGGAAGAGAAGGCAGCACCAAAGGTTAGAAAGCCATTGGTCACGTGGTGAGTGACTTAGCTGACCAAGGAAAGCTATCACCTACGCAGGCAGTGGGGGAAGCCTAAAAGCAAGCCGGTTTGTCCTGTAGAGCCACAGAAAAGCACAGGTTAGGACAACAGGTAGTTCTGAAAACTGGGATAAAGGTCAGACTGAACCCTGCAGGATTAGTTGAAAGTCTGTTTAAGAAGCAGTTACACCCCAGATCCAATTCCCCTCCACAGTTACAGCTGGGCAACTCCCCTTCTTTTACCGAAGTAGGAATGTTAAGCAAAACTAAGAATAAAAGAGAATTTCTTTAACCCATTCAAGGGCATTTAGTGGCTGCAGTGATACTCTGCTGAGATTCCCTCTTTAAGACTGAGTTGTCTTTGCCCAACTGGTGGGAATATTTGGCAGTTGACTGCTCTTAACCCAGTCACTCCCAGGCATTGCCCTGAAGCCTAAAGACTTTATGGCAGGGTCACATCTGGTCTCTGAGGTCACATCCCATCCTTGAGAGCAGCCTTATCCAGTGTTGTTGATGTGGGGAATAAAGGTCAGGCCCCTCTGCCTCAAGGTAGGACAATTCTAAGAGGCAGGACTGTACAAGAAACAGAAGATGTAAGCTTTAAAAAGGTACATTTTTACATCAATGGCAAAAATTTAAAGCACCCATGGTCAATCTTTAAGTAGATATGCAAGCCTTTTCTTGAAAAAAAAAGACATTGACAGATACTTTAAAAGACTTAGATAAATGGAAGGATATACCACATCAATGGATTTGAAGACTCAATATAAAAATGGTGTCAGTTCTTCCCATTGATCTTCACTATTCAATGCAATTCCAATCAAAACAAGACGACTGTTTGTGGAAGTTGGCAGGCTAATATGAAATTGTATGTGAAAGAGGAAAGGAGCAAGAATAGCCCAGATAACACCACTGTAAGAAGAACAATGTGTGGAGGTACTTGCTTTATCAAATAACAACTTAATAGAAAGCTCTTGTAATTAAGATAATGTAATATTACCACAGGGATACATATAAAATTCAATGGAAGAGAATGGAGAACCCCAAAAGAAATCTATGCCAACAAAGAAATCTGATTTATGACAAAGCAGACGCTACAGATCAGCAGGCAAAGAGAAGTGACAGCCATGAGGTGCACTGCCCAGATTTTCTTTCAAGAGAGAGACTGTGCCAAGGAGAATATCAGCCTACAGCCTTTATCTGCTGTACCATCAGCAGCCAGCGCGCTATTCATGGGATCGCCATGCTCCCCCTAGGGTGTCCCCAGTGACCGGCTATACAATCATGTGCCACATAAGGATGCTCAGCCAACAGCAGTCTCACAAAATTAAAATGGAGCTGAAAAATTCCTGTCACCTAGTGACGTAATCATCGGAACATTGTAGCTCAACACTTTCTTCATGTGTTAGTGGTGATGCTTGTATACAGTGTTCATAAAGTCTACAGGAGTGGACAGTCATGTCCTGAACTAGGCCATTACTTCACTCACTACTCACTCACCCATCCAGAGCAACTTCTAGTCCTCCAAACTCCATTCATGGGAAGGGCCCTATGCAGGACCCTTTTTATAATTTTAATACTGTATTTTATACTACCTTTCTATGATTAGATACGCAAATACTTACAATTATGTTATATTAATAGTTGCCTATAGTATTCAGTACAGTCATGTGCTATACAAGCTTGTAGCCCAGGAGCAATAGCTATGACATAGCCTACAGATGTAGTAGGCCATACCATCTAGTTTTGTGTAGGTTCACTCTATGATGTTTACAAAATAATCAAATGAAAATCACCCAATAACACGTTTCTCAGAACATATCCCTGTTAAGAGACACATGACTGTAGTGAGTGTACTAGAAGCTTATATCACATATGAAGCTGAGATATCAAGAATGACAATATAAGCATGTTTAGAACTATGGAGGTAAATACTAAAAGAAAAAATAAAAGAATGAATAGTTAATATCTCTGGGGAAAAGGAATTAAAATAGATCTTGTGAATTGTTTAATAATATAATAATGTATATTTTTAATATTTAATAAATAGCTATTTAAAATCAATGAGATTGCAACAATTTGATAATCATATGTAGAATATATAAAAAGTTCTTATAAATCAATAAAAAGCTAACACCACTTTGTAAATACAGGTGATTCGTTCAAAAACCAAAAATGTGACTAAGAATGAATAAGCATTTAATTTCAGAATTAATGAAAGTTAAAAGAAAAAAGAAGCAACAAGACTACTTCTAGACATATACCTGAGAGAACTGAAAACATACATCCATGTCCACACAAAAACTTGTACACAAATGTTTTTATCAGCATTATTCATAATAGCTAAAAATGTGATGAATAGAGAAATAAAACGTGGAATACCACATAATGGAATATTATTTGGCAATAAAAAGGAATGGATTTCTAATACATTCTACAACATGGATGAATCTTGAAAACATTATGCTAAGTGAAACAAGCCAGTCACCAAAGGCCACATACTGTATGATTCCATGGATATGAAATGTCCAGAGTAGGCAAACCCACAGAAGCAGAAAATAGGCAGTGCGTGCCAGAGTTTGGTGGAGGGAAAAATAGAAAGTGACTGCTAATGGGTATGCAGGTTTTTTTATGGGGTTATGAAAATATTCTCAAATTAGACAGTGGTGATGATTGCACAATTTGATGAATATTAAAAACCACTAAATAATAGCATTTGAGATCTTGCTCCCTGTCATGTCATCAGTTTGGCTCAAATAAACTCATAAAAATTGAAGAAGAAGAAAAAAAAAACCCACTGAACTGTATGCTTTATATGGGTAAATATTATGGTGTGTAAATTATATCTAATTAAAGCTGTTGTAAAAAATTAAATAAAACCACCAAGAACATTAAAAATACCAAAATAAAAAAATAGAAAAGCAACGAGAAGTGTAAAGCAGAGGGAAAAATGTCACATTAAAAGAGGAAGAAACAGAAGAAAAGCAAACAACAAAGAAAACCACAATTCAAGTAAATGTATTTCATGATTAAATAAATAAGTGATAAATTATAGAGATCCTCACTCATAGGGTCACATTGAAGTTTATGTCTCAAATCTGAACTCAATAAATATAAGGGCCATATTCCTTTTGATGTGTCATTTCTGTATACAAAATATTTTATTTTACAGCCAATTAACACACACACACACAAAATGTTCAAATAGCTTGAGATAGTTTTTAAACATTTTTAAGTGCTAGGGACTAGAATAAAAACTTATCACAGAATCTATTTTGTGAACAGAGAAGAACTAGGACTGTTCTCTCCTTGGCTTAAGAAAAAAAGGAGTAAGTGAGATTCATTTAAAAAACAATCTATTAAAACCACAGACTCAGAAAGCAGATAATGCATTTCTAGGAGACTCTAGCTGATCTATCTCAATGCAAAATATTCCATTGTATTTATTTAGGTTGCTCTCCAAATGTGTGTACTACCTGAATTAAGGTTTTCAAATGGCTTTTTGCCAAATGGACTGGGAAGTCAAAAATACCATCAAAGACGCAGAGATGCTATCAAAACATTACATGAAAAGACTTGGAAGGTATTCATGGCTAGAAAGCCAAGAGGGCCTCTAATCCAAATGAATCATGTGCCAAAAGCGTCATTTTAAATGGGAGAGAATGAAGTCAGTCTCTTCCATAAAACCATCTCCTCTATTTCCAGTTTATTTTCATGACAATCTGGAAATATCATGTGATTTAATTGGCAAAGTTAGTTTTTTAATCATTTAAGTCATATTTATAAGTCAGATATAAACAAAAAGTAATCTCCTCCCAGAAACATCTGCTAAAGTGTTTCTTCTTCATGGGGTTTTTATTGACACATATTCTTTCAGTCAGATCAGTTGTTAGTTCATATAACCTCATCCTTCAGCTTGGGTACCTAAGTAAACATCAAATACACATAAACTTTTTTTTTAACTTTTTGTAAGAAAATAAATTTTAAGGTAAAATCCAAACTTCCTATTAATGAAATATGTTGATATGCCTTTTTTAAAGATGAAAGCAATCAAATAAAATAATATAAGTGACAGTTGATTTAACATATATGAACTGACAAGTACCCTATAAACAGAAATGCAAGAAAGCTCCAACTAAATTTCCCTTCAGCTTTTACTGAGGACACACTTTATGTTAAGCCTTCACAAATTAAGGGACTCTACATAATTCTTTAGAAGGAAATAGTGATGCGTAGTCATGGGCAGGATTTGAACAAATTACAGTGATAATGATTAATTGATATAACTGATGTCGACTGATATTGGCATTAATAATTCAATGGCAATTTATTAGATACTTACCAAGTGCCCAGGCATTCTGCTTGGCACAGTACATGATATACACTTTTAATGCTCTCAAAACCTTATAAAGTCGGTGGCATATTCTTTCCCCTGTGGACGTATGGGAACTGTGAAGCACAGAGAGGTTAAGAAATTTACTCAAAGCTACACAGAAAGTGGGGCAAGCTGACCCCAGAACCTACTATACTACCATACCTCTTCAAATTCAGAATTAATTAATTATATTGTAGTAATAATTAGTTTCATAAGCAAGTATGTAAAAGCATAGAAACAAGTCTGCAAAACAGACTATACATACATAACTGGTGAGCCAATTCAGACACAGAAGGAATTGGTAGCAAAAAGGATAGTTTATCTCTATTTTTAGCAATGGTCATTACCTTCAAAAAGAGGATTTCAAAACATTTTAAAGCCAAAGAATCCTCTTTGCCAGAGAAATCTTACCCAGCACTTGAATTTTTAAAACAGGTAAAGCAGGGCTGCTCTACCTGAAGTGGAAAAGCAAAAGCCTTCCACTCCTTCCCCTATTCCCCAAAATAGACCCTAACACACTTCTCCAAAAATTCAGTAGGGGAAGCCGGGCCGGGGTGGCTCAGTGGGTTAAGCACTCACTTTGCAGTGCCGGGGACCAGGGATCGAATCCTGGCCCTGGCCCATGTGGAACCATTTGCTGAACTGGGAGCTCCCCCAGTTCAGTTCTTTCTCTCTCTCTCTCTTTCTCTCTCTCTCTCTCTGTCAAAAATAAATAAAAATATATTCAAAAATTCAGTGTTCCAAGCAAGAAAGCCTGCAAACTACTGAAGTAGACAGATTGCCATAGACCCAGTGGCTCTTATTTTCCTGAAACAATGGGACAAAGTATCCTATGATGTTCTGGTAGACAAAATAGATAAATATGAGTTGTGAGATAATATAGTTGTTCATAACAATAGATCTGTCCACCTAATGAAGGTCTTTAGCATCATGCCCAATGACTTTGTGTGTGGTCCTAGCCCACTCACTCAACATTTTTCATCAACAACTTGTGTGAAGTCATAGGAGGATTGCTAGGAAACAAAGTGGAAAACAGTTGTAAATTATCACCAAACACAATCAAAGAAAGTGTGAGCTGCAAGCAGGAGTATGCATTTTAAAATGCTGAGTATTTTCCACAGAAATCTTTTTTGGTGTGACCTCGTGTGCAGGAATCCTCCCTTGAAGGAGTGAAAGTATTCAAGACTTCACCTTAAATTTAATCAGCCCAAAAGTTAACTTAACCTCCCTCCCCACACAGTTAACTTTCCAGTTGTCTGAATTCCCTCCCTCCTCCGCAGGCTGCAGGAATGAGTTGCTCACAAGACCACAGGGAATGCCAAAAGCAGAAGAACAGAAAACTAAGCCCCAAGAACCCAGAGTGCACAACACATTAAATGGTCTAAAAACGGATACTAAAACCCTTGTAAGGCGCCAAGATGAATACAAAAACCAGGGAAACGGGCAGAAACTAATGCGTGGGTCACAAGGAGAGGCCGGGGTCAAATGTTCTTTTGTTTTGCTTGTGTTAACTGGCCAGCGTGTGGAGCAAGGGGTGACAGACCTTGTAAAGGTTCAGAGTCAAAAATAGACACACTTCTCTCCAAGGTAATGTGGAATCAGCATTTTCCTGGTTGACTCAATGAGGCCTTCTAATGAGTTCCAGGCTACTCTTGAGCTGAATGCATGTTCACATGATTTCTTTCAATCCAACCCCACCCCACCCCAAGCATTATTACAAATATACTAAGTATTTGAGCTGAGTTGGGTGTCAAAAGCAATTTGATGTGTTCCCCCTGTATGTTAATTAAGTTCCCCATCACAGATTCACAGAGTGTGGGGTAAAGGGCAGGGTTTTAGCTGGCCAGAGGAAGCTAGGAAATGGTGGAAGACAGGGTAGATAACCACGGAAGAGAGACCTATCTCCCACGGTTGTTGTCTTTGTTGTTTTTTTAATGGGAAAGCAATGCAGACATGTTGGAAGGAGAGATAAACAGTACCTCCTTCATTGCCCATTAACAATAGGTCTATGCTTTGTGCTATTAGTAATACCCACATAACAGTGTTTCAGGGAGATTTCCATGATAACCCATGGAAAATGTTTAGAAGAATGCCTGGTAAAAAATAATACATGCTCAAAAATGTTCACTATTGTTTTACTATAGGTACTGTCATCACTGTGACCATCATCCTGGCACCTATCAACACTCGTCAGCAGCCTATAAACACTTCAGGTACTGGCCAGGTATTGGGGTGGCAGTGTAGAGAGATGATGACACCCCGAAATGGGAATGTTTCAGCCCAGATCTGGGATAAGGGCAAGGCTAGATCTAGAAGTTTTTAAATGCCATCTTAAAAATTGATTTCAACAGCCTAAGGCGTGTCTTCTGTTAATTGCCCTCTCTAGACCAAATAAGTGGTGATGTTTCCTGTTGGCCTAGGCTCAAGGGAGTTTGTCTAGTTTTGAGATCGAAGTAAGAGCAGGTAATGATCTAGGATGCTCATTAAACTAGTGGCTCAGTAATGGTGGCACAAAAAGAACACTAGGGAGATAAGAGTGTCTGATGAAATCTCTCTAAGTTTGCAACTACACACCTCAACCAGCAACTCTAAGTAGGGTTTATTTAGTAGAGACAAGGTGGCAAGGGACTCTAGATGCCACACACAGCATCTACATCACTTCTATGCATTGGCTCAGGCCATTTTGTCAAGGATGACATTTGTCACCACGTCCAAATTCCACTCATCCATTTAGCCTAGCTCAAATAATATATCTTTCATTAAATATTCCCTTGACTCTTCTCATTGTAAAGCATATTTTTCTCCTCTGAATTTCACTCTTCTGCTCTGAAGGCACTGTGGCATTTATCTTGTTCTACCTCCCACCAGAACTGTTTTTCACTTTAATAAATTGAGAACTCTCCATGAAATAGGGAATAAAATAGGACTCAGGGAGATAGAGTAAACAAAATGGTTATGATTCTCTTCATACTTTGAACAAGTAATTAGAAGTTAAAGAGTTCACAGTAGTAAAATAGCATATGGAACGGAATTTAATTCTACCAAAGGAGTCAGGCAATGTCTCTCTAAAGAAGTGACGTTAAATGCAAAAGGGTAAACAGAGAGTAGCTCAATGAAAGGAGGTTGTGGGGATAAGAAGAGAGGTGTATTGAAGTCAGACAGGCTGCAAACACTAATGTTGACATTTATTCAACAAATATATACATTGATCCCCTCCTTGTGCCAGTAATCATCTTAGGTGCTGGAGTTCCGTCACTAAACAATAAAATCCCCACCCCTGCCCCCCTACCTGCCGTGGAGCTTACATTCTAGGAAATGAAAGAATCCAATGTATCTAGAGTTTAGAGAAAAAAGGAGAAAGTGGTGCAAGAGATGGTAAAGATGAAGCTGTAGAGACAGGTAGAGGTAGACCACCAGCTGCCTGGTAAAAATTCGATTTTAATAACATAAGACCTAATCAATTGGCTTTTGGACAGTCACTCCCACTGCAGTATACATGTCCTGTCTCCCCTACTATACTGTAAGCTTTTTAGATTATTGTTCTGTAACTAATAAGGACATAATGCCCCCTTGTAAATAATGGCCACCCAGCAAATAATAACACTGATTAACATTTGATTGCTTACACTAAGAGACTGGTCTAAGCATGTTCTGTGTATTAAATCATTAACCCTCACAATCCACCCCATCTGTTGACTGGCTGAAGGGAGGAGGTATGCTTATTCGTTTGGAGCATTAGAATCTGGACATACCTGAGAATCTACAAATATGACTCCCTGTGCATGATGAGAGGAAAGGGAGGGAGAGAAGAAAAACATCAAAATGCCACATGCACAGCTCCAAATGCATTTTTTTTTTTTTTTGGCATATCTTATTCAAACCAAATCATTTTAAAAAATCCACAATGAACTACAGAGATAAGACACACATGGGCATGAAACCAGTATGATCCTACAGCCAAGAAAGACTGGTATACGCATATGCACATGTCTAAGACCACCATCATGTCCTCTGTATTAATAATTATTCAAGTTTATGTCTTAACATGATGAATTTAACAAAATCATTGTACTTTCTGAGGAGCCATTAATAACAAAAGAATCCCAGTAAGCATCAAACACAGTCGTGGGGAAGGGAGGGTGTTAAACCTCAAAAATTTGTCACCCACGACCTGTAAAGAGACCTGCCTCACTGGGAGACCACCCCTACCGCACCCCTCTTTCTTGCAGCTCCCAGACTTTGTCACACACAAATGAAAGACTCCCCTGTGGACTTGAAAGAGAAGCTGTGCCTGGCTGCCTGGGAAGATAAATATTACACTTATAAAGAGGCATCCATGACAGCCACAGACTGAGCTTCACAAGTATATTCCTGTTTCCAAATGAGCCAGGCATCTCAGATGAGGAAACGGAGGGAAGGTGTGAGGACAAGGCTGTCTGTTCATTACAGAGGATCTCTGACCAGAATGCCTTTAATACAAAGAAAGTGTGAGATAGCTTAGCAGTCTTTTTCTTCAAGCAATTCCAAACAGTCATTCTTAGGTTAAGTGTAGATTTATCTATAGGTTTCCCCATAGAGCAAAACGTATAAATAATAATCAAAAGCCACACCCTTCCCCATTTGAGCTTTAGAGATTTATTTCTTCGAACCAATTTCCCCAAGATTTGACCTCCTGCTGTCTCTAGCATTTTCCTCCATTGCAAACAATAGTTATAGTCCCTCACTGGGCCTTTTCTGCCTCTTGGTGCTGAAGGTGTGGTGGATCTGCGTAGGAAATTGGGGTACCTTGCTATATAACATTTCATACACTTTGTTTAAACAAGTGTAACCAGGATCTTGCAATAAAAAGTCTTTTTTATAGCAACCAAACAAAACTAACATGAGTTACCCAGCCATGAGAAAGGAAAAGGAACTGCTTTTCTTGACAGTCCTAAAAGCCTTTAAATTAATGTCAGAGACAGTTCTGTCACAGAACGGGCAGAGACACATTCCAGCCTCTACATGTTTATATCTTCCTCGGGCCATAACTCCACCCTACTCCATCCCCACCCCCACAGGAGACATCTTCCAGAGACAAAAGGAGGTCAGATTTAACCCTTTCCTTTACCATAGGACCTTCTAACCAACAGCACATATGTGAATAATGAGCTGCTGCACTAAACTTAGTCAAAGGGAATAATATTAATGTTGATTTTGTCAGCACATAACAGGCAATTTTTCTCAATACATTCTCTCAACAATCCAGATGAGTGAACTGAGGCTTACAGAAGGTAACTTGCTAAATTGTCTTCATACAATTAGTGGCAAAGTGCAGAGCAGATTGTCTTGAGCCTAAAAATCTATGTTTTAACTACAGTACTACACTACCTATAAATTAAATTTTAAACATGGTATCTTTAAATAGGCTTATTAATCATTAAGAGCTCAAATTGTCTTAAATTTGATCTAGCCAGACAACGATTATTAAAAAAAACTGCTTGACGAACTTTATCAGGGAAATGCAAATGAAAAATCACAAGGAAATATTAATACAACCTCACCACACAATGGCTAAAATTCTGAAACATTGATAATACTATGTGCTTACAAAAATGTAGACCAGGGGAAGCCGGGATGGCTCAGTGGGTTAAGCGCTCACTTTGCAGCGCCGGGGACCAGGGATCGAATCCCAGCCCCGGCCCGTGCGGAACCACATGCTGAACTGGGAGCTCCCTCAGTTCAGTTCTCTCTGTCTCTGTATCTCTCTCTCTCTCTCTCTTTGTCAAAATAAATAAATAAATAAAATAAAAATATTAAAAAAAAAAAAATGTAGACCAACTGGCAATCTCACACATTGCTGGTTGGGGTGTAAATTGATCTACTTTAGAAAACCTTTGGGCAGTA
Source organism: Craseonycteris thonglongyai (assembly GCA_004027555.1). Lineage (NCBI taxonomy): Eukaryota > Metazoa > Chordata > Mammalia > Chiroptera > Craseonycteridae > Craseonycteris > Craseonycteris thonglongyai. The sequence goes on along the minus strand of PVKE010006406.1, from coordinate 13,919 downwards.
TCTAGTAAAACCAGTATGCCCTATGGCTGAGCAATTACAAGAGAATTTCCAAGAGGTATGAATGCATAAATCCATCAAAAGGCACGCACCCGAACGTTCATAGCTGGTTTCAAAATACTCTCAAACTGCAAACAACCCAAAAGGACAAACTGTGGTATAGTAATGCAAGGCAGTGGTAATCAACGATGAAAAATAGTACTTTGTGTGTGTCCCGCACCTGTCTCTCTCTCTCTCTCTCTTGCTGCTGCTGCTGCTGCTGCGGAATCCACTTAATCAAGCAAGAGCCGTTCTTAAAATTAGGAGGAAAATGAAAGGAATTAGAGGTGGAAAAGAACTATCCCCTCCATTCTGAAGCCAGACACATTGCAATTAGGCATAACAAAACAACAAAAATTATAGCTACACAGGTCATTTTCAATATGAAATAATGTGTTTCTATTAAACAGCATATCGTACTGTAGTGTATATGGAAAAATTGTTTCAGCCAGCAGACGGAACTTTAAAAGAGCAGATGGCAAAAGAGAATAGTTTCCCAAGTAGTCACACGTACATGTGTCTCCCAAAATATTAATAGATAGACCTAATTCATTCAAAATCATTTTTCTTCGGAAATGTTTGAGTCATCTCACCAGATCACCATAAATTTAAGATTACAGTGTTTGAGACTAGGACATTAACCCATGCTGAGTCATTATTAAGAGTTAATGTCTACAAGTGTGTATCGGTAATCTTTTCTTTGTCTAAGACCCCGAGTTTCTAGAGGCGTTAGCGCAGGGGTGCAGGAGTGGAGGTGCTGGGACCCCTGGGAAGCCGAGGCCCCTTTCCTCCCACAGCAGCCCCGCCCGAAGGTGAGGCTGGACCACGCCTTTGGGGTGGACGGGTCGCCCCGCCCCGCGGCACTCAGCTCCGCCCTATTTGGTCCGGCCCCGCCCCGCTTTGCTCGGCCCCGCCCCGTTCAGTCTTACTCGGCCCCGCCCCATAGCAACGGGCCGCCGCGTTTCTAGGGAAACGAATCCCATTTCAGCGCAGTCGGGACCACGATGGCGGCCGGGGATCCTGGGGATATGGGCGGTTACGACTTCAAATATCTGTCGCAGAAAACCTTCCCGTCTCTGAGCACCCAGGAGACCCCCAGCCGGCTCCGGCAGTGGTGAGAGGCGGAGGGGTGAGGAGAAACGAGCCCCTTGATCTTCGCCGCGGAGCCGACGCGGGCCGGGCGTGGAGGCGGCGGGATGGGGCTGGTCCGTTCCTGAGCGAAACGCCGAGGCCGCAGCAGCACCTGCGCAGGGGCGGATCGGCGGTGGGACTGGCCGAGGGGGCGCTCTCAGAGGGTGCCAGCCCACAGCTGACTGCCTTTCCTCCTCCTCTGCTCCAGGTCCATGCTGGGCAGACTCCAGGCGCAGGCGTTCGGGTTTGACCGGAATTTTCAGGCCCATCGGAAGGATGATTTTGTTATGGTTAGTATGGGGGTTGAAGGGTTCCTTGGAACCTCTACTGATGTAAAATAATGTTCCCACTTCGGCATAGATTCTCCACTACTTACTGTTCCTGCTCCATGAACACTCCACGACTGACGCCTTTTTTCTTGGAGTTTAAGGAAAGGTGCAAACGATAGATAAATTTCAAAAGGAACTTTTACATTTCCCATCATCCTACCTTAGCTCATCTGCAGTATCCTACCATAGAGATCTTTTCAATTTTGGAAAGTCAGTCTCCCATTTTTAATAGGAGCACCTCATTTTTTAGTATTATTACCGGGCTTTATTTGCTAGGTTTAGCTTCAGATGACTTTTAGTAGTGTCTGGAAATCAAACCTACCCTTGTGAGAACAGGGTCCAACAGCAGTTCCAAATGAGGGATTCCAAACAAAGGAATAAATCTTTAGCTGCTGAACATGAGTGCTTTGGGGAAAAAAAGGAAAAACTTGAAAGTACACGTTCTAGTACATTGGTTAAAATTCAGTCACGTTATTTCAAATCCTAGGTTCTTTCCTCCCCAATCAAATGGAAAATACTGTTACAGTCTGTGATATTATTAAAATCTTTGCCATTCTTGTCCTTCAGGCATTGACGTGAGTCTACAGTTGGCATCGTTTATTCACTCATTTACAAACACTTCCTGGGGACTTGGCTTGTGCTAGGAATTCTGTCAAGTGATGGGGATACAAGATGGAACAAGACAGACAGGAGCCTGGCTTTCAGGGATCTTACAGGCCTGTGGCACGACTGCTAATACATGCAAAAATCAGAGCATCTTACATAGAGTAATAAACGCAGTGAAGAAAATAATACTCTAATTCCTAAACCAAAATGTTTACTGTGAGGGTATGTTAGTTTCCCAGAGCTGCTGTAGCAGAGTCACAAACTGGGTGGCTTAACATCAGAAACATATTACCTCACAGTTTTGGAAGCTACAAGTCCAAAAACCAAGGTGTCAGCAGAGTTATGCTCCCTCTGAAATCTGTAGGGAGGAACCCTTAGCTCTTCCTAGCTTCTAGTGTCTACCAGCAGTTCTTGGCCTGTAGCCGCAGAAATTGAATCTCTGTCAAAATCACATAGCCCTCTCCCTTCAGGTGTCTCTCTGTGTCTCTTCACCTTGTTTATAACTCCATTCATATCAAATTAAGTGTCCACCCTACTCCAGTACATCATCTTAACTAATGACATCTGCAATGATCCTGTTTCCAAATAAGAACACTTTCTGTAGTTCCAGGGAGGACATGAATTTTGGTGGGCACATTGTTCAACCATTAACAGAGAGTGAATTGGCTAAATGTCTATTTCTCTTTCCCTAAGATATTGTTATAATGCTATTGTAATGCTATTGATGGTGATATTAATGACATTTGTCAAATATTCATGGCTAGGTTTTTATATTTTTAAAATATTTTTCATTTATATCCGTACTAGTTCTCAATTTTACCGGTAAATCCAGATTTAACTCATTGAATTTGAGTGTGCTATAAAATTTTTAATGTAAGTCACTCAATAAATATTTGTTGAATACTTACTGTGTCCCTGCTGAGGGGTGTTAAAAACATTAAAAAAGATCTGATGATCCCAGCTTGCAAGGCAAGTAACAGATTTGGAAGCTAGAAATTAAAAAATTCTCTGCAGCACAATAAAATAATTGCTATACAGGAGGATATACCAGGTGATATAGGCACAAAGTAAAAGATTACCCAGTGGAGGGGCATTGGTGTTAGGACAAAATTCATGGAAGAGGGTGTAGAATTTATTTGGGTTGTTCAGCAGACAAAATACTTCAATAGATTCAAGCTTCATTCTTAAAGCACAACAAATTTCCTTAGTGCTAGACAATTTTTTTCTAATTTTCAAATATTCATGTTTGTTTCTCCTATTTTTTTTTCTTGTGAGGTAGACAGTGGTATTTGCATATTTCAATTTAAAGAAATGTGTTTGTTCAATCTTTAGTTTTACTCAGGTAACTAATTTGGAGGGAATCAAGCATTATGGGTAAACGCATGGCCCAGAGGCGATTTACGCTGAAGCTAAGAGTCTTCAGGGCACCTTACAAAGGACAGGTCACTTGAGCTACAGCCTGAAAGAAGTCAGGTAGACAAAGAGAGGGGATGATGTTAGACAGATGTGTGGGACGATATGTTAGAAGACCTTTTGTGTGACGCAAAGGAGTTTGAGCTTTATCTAGGCAACGAAGGATCACTGAAAGCTTTTCAGCAAGGTAGTAAACTATGAAATGCTGAGATCACTGTGGCAGAAGTGTGGGAGGTATAGTGTTAGAACAGTCTGAAAGCAGTGAGGCAGAGTGGAAACTTGCCCTCCTGACAGTATATGGTGATGCCCTGAATTAAGACAGTAGCAGCACAATGGCCTGTAGAGATTTAGAAGAAAGGCAATACTCAAGGACTAATAAGATAGGGAGAGTAAGGCAGAGGGGAGCATGCAGGATAACCAAGTTTCTGATTTGGTTGACTGGAGAGGCAGATGATGCCATTAAATGCACAGAAAATGCAAAAGAGTAAAGAAAATGAGTTCAGTTTTAGGTATGCTAAATTTGAGGTGTATCCAAGTGGCAATATCCTAGATAGTTGAATACAAGATCTCACTCTGAGTCTCAAGAGAGAGCTCTGGGCTCAGTATGTAGTTTTGACATCCTCACCATGGGACAGACTAGGTATAATGAGGGGAATCATCCATGTAAACTGTGAAGATGCTCCTTAACTTACAGAGTGCTCCCAAAGGTTGGGACAACATTGCTCCTTACATTTCATGACCAAACTGCTTACATCTCATGGCCACATACCACAGTGACTAGGAAATGCAGACTTTCAGCTGAGCATATTGCTGTCCCAAATAAAATTCAGACTCCTTAAGGAAGGAAGGAATTGATATTGGATCAGAAATGAGCAGTTTACCATATAGATCAGGGGGATCCAACCTCCTGGCCTCTCTGGACCACACTAAGAATTGTCTTGGGCCACATATAAAATATGCTAACACTAGCAATAGCTGATGAGCTAAAAAAAAAAAAAATCTCATAATGTTTTAAGAAAGTTTACAACTTTGTGTTGGGCTGCATTCAAAGCCATCAAAACTTGGACAAGTTTGATATAGATGATATAGTCAAATGTCTTTATATTTCATATGTGTGGCATATTAGTAGATATACATTAAAATTATATAAAATAATATATTAATTTAGAAATACTTTTCCATTTACATTTTATGAAACAGGTTATTCAAATCTTGACACGTATTTTGAAATTAGTATCTTTGTTATCACTGTCATTATTAATAGTTTATGAGTCATCTAATATTTTCCCAAAGCACATCAGCTTAAAGTTATTTGAGATAGAAAGAATTCCTTGTAATGCCTCACTGGAAATTCTCTAACAAACCCAAAATACATTTGCATACATTAGGGTCGGGTATTTTTTTTTAAGTTATTCTTTAGGCGATTAATTGCAATATCAATAACATATCTATGGTATTGCTTTATTTGAGAGGCCTTTATGAAGACTCACTTCTATTGGCTCCAGGTCAACTCACTGCAGGCCACTTAGCCTACTTCCATTTATAATGACATCTCAATGTAATTGTAGGTTGATATCCTCTAGGAATAACTATTAAATCTGAATTAACTTTCCCCTTTTACAGATTCATTCAGAAGACCTCAAAAAAGCATTCAAAACCAGCTTCTATTTCTTTTCAAAATGTAAATTATATTATATCAACTAAAATAGCTGCAGAAACACTCTTTAGTTTGAAAGAGTTTGAAAAGTCATAAGGCGACTTCCTTTCTTTCTGAGAAATAATTTTGGGGAAAACTTACTTTTTGTAATTGGACATGTAATACCTGTAAGGTGTCAACTTTTATCCTCCACTACTAAGATGTAAACTCCGTGGGACTCTGTCCTGCTTGACATAATGTAGTTATTCACAAATACTTATTGAAGGTATTAATCTTCATCCACACATCAGCCCTCTCCACTGTTCCCTTTCTCATTAAATAACATTCATTCCTCCTGGTTTTTCGTGCAAAAATTCCAGAGGTCAGCTTTGATTCCTCCTTCTCCCTTTCGTTCCTTAACTCCTAAATATTGATTGAATCCACCCACCTCTATCTCCCTTCTTGCTATGGGCTTGACTGATGTGAATATCAGATATTTCTGGATTGCAGCTGTACCCGACCTCCTAACCAGTCTGTATAGCCCTTCAGTTCATTCTCTACACTGCAGCCAGAATTAACTTTTGAAAATTTGACTCTGTTTACCTTTCCTCTGCTTAAATCCCTTCAGTGTCTTCCTACTGCCCTTAGACCAAAATAGTGATCCATCTAGATTAAACTTAGATCAAGATCAAAATTTTTATCTTGACCTACAATTTCTAGTTTAATTCCCCACCCGCATCTGACCATTGCCCCTTCAACTCTGATCACACTGAACTTCTTTACTTCCCTTGAGTGGGATGCCCCCTCTTCTTACCTTAAACAGGCCTTAAACTTGCCATTTTCTCCACCTTAAAAAACAGTCTTTCTAGTGTCGTGCAAGAACCAGATCAGAACAATGTAACTACTAAATTTTCAGGAATCTTTGTTTCCTAGTTGCTAAATTACTGGCAGCTTAAAAACCGCTGTGGAAATCAGCACATGCTACAATCAGGGCTTTTGGGGGATGGAGGGGTATCAGGTCTTACACATTTACCATTTGTCCAGGTAACTGCTACTCATCTTTCAAGTGTAAACCTAAATGTTCTTTCTGCATCAGCCTTTCTCCCCAACACCATTATATTAGGTGTGCCAATTATGTAATTCTATAGCACCCTGCACTTCTTCATGATACTCACGGCATGTTAGTTGATATCTTTCCTTCTACTCTGCAAGTTCCACGAGGACAGGGGCTGTGTCCATTTGATTTTGGAATTAGGAACTCAAGTGTACTTTAGTTGAGTTATGGGAGCAGGAGCCAGATACAGAAGAATAACTAGTAGACAGAGAAGTGCAACAGATTCCTCTTTCAAGAAGATGCTTAGGAAAAGGCTGATAGCTTGAAGGAAATGTCAAAATAAGACAAATATTTATTGCAACAATCTAAACAACAAAGAACAATTCATAGAATCTACCCTCTCTAATCCCAAATTAACCCAACCCCCTACCTTCTCCACCCCCTCTCCCTACAAGCTTATAGTCACCACTTTTTTTGTTTTAAGATTTATTTATTGTTTTTGACAGAGAGAGAGAGAGAGATACAGAGTCAGAGACAGAGAGAAGGGGGAGGGCCCAGAACAGTCTCCATAGTTGCACATCATCGGTTTTTCCACATAGTTTCATTCCACAGGTGGGTGAGGGGCTGCACAGGGCAGGAACTGGGCCAGGGTCTCACCCTGGTGAGAACTGACCTGGGGGCACTCCCCAGTTCAGCATATGGGTCCACACGGGCCGGGGCCGGGATTCGATCCTCGGTCCCTGGGGCTGCAAAGTGAGCGCCTAACCCACTGAGCCATCCCGGCTTCCCAACAGTCACCACTTTTGATGTAACTATTGTTAATGGTTTAGTATATATTCTTCCATACTTTTTTGGGGGGGCCACACGGCAGGAACTGGGCTGGGGGCCTCCCACATGGGAAGCATGCCCTCTCGAGCCAGGAGCTGAACCATGGGGTGAGAACTAAATTGAAGGCCTCGCACATCGGAAGCACACCCCAGTTCAGCATATGGGTCCGCACGGGCCAGGGCCGAGATTCGATCCTCAGTCCCTGGGGCTGCAAAGTGAGTGCTCAACCCGCTAAGCCATCCCAGCTTCCCCCTATACTTTTCTTTTTTTAGATTTATTTTTATTGTTTTTAACAGAGAGAGAGATAGAGACAAAGACAGAGAGAAGGGAGAGGGCCCAGAACAGTCTCCATAGTTGCACATCATCAGTTTTTCCACATAGTTTCATTCCACAGGTGGGCGTGGGGCTGCACAGGCAGGAGCTGGGCTGGGATCTTCACCCCAGTGAGAACCAAACCGGGGGCACTCCCCAGTTCAGCATATGGGTCCACACAGGCCGGGACCAGGATTCAATCCTCGGTCCCGGTGCTGCAAAGTGAGCGCCTAACCCACTGAGCCGTCCTGGCTTCCCCATACTTTTCTTATGTTCATATAAATAGGCTTCATTTTGTTTTGTTTTGTCATACACATTACTCTTAAACTACTCTTTTTTTACTCAAAATGCTTATGGTTTTCCTTCAAAGTCAATACAGTTTATTGAGTAACTGCTATATGCTAGGACCCCTTTTCTAGACTCTAGGAATATAGCAGTTAGTAAGAAAAACAAGGCCCCTATACCTGTGCAGATTACATTCTATTCTAATATATACTTTCTTTTTAATAACTGCATATACCACCTAATGTAAATACATTGCATTTTATTCAACCTTTCTTCCACTGATGGGCATTGAAGTTGGTTCCAGGTTTTGACACTACAAAGAATACTATAAAAAAAATTTCTTATATGTAAATCTTATCTACTGGTTTTTTCATTTCTTCAGGACATATAACCAAAAGTGGAATTTATTGGCTAATATGATATGCATGTTTTTAATGTTTGAGATAATATCCATTTACTTCCCAAAAGTTTATAAAGATTCACACTTTCACTAGCAGTAAGTGAGACTGCATATTTTCTAGTACTTTTACCAGAATTTAGCAGTCTTTAAATCTTGCCAGCATAATGGGTAAAAGTGAGATCGTCTGGTTTTTATTTTCATTTATCTTATTGCTCTTGACATTGAGGATCTTTTCATAAGTTTGCTTGGCTGTTTCTATTTTTTACATGACTTTTTATATCCTTTGGCTATTTTTAAATCAGGCTTTTCTTATTTTAACCATTAGTGATGTCAGCCCCCTTTTTTTAAAAAACTTGTATGTGTTGCAAATATTTTCTCCCAATGTATTGTTTTTCTTTTCTTTAATTTGTGTTCATCATTATTTTTTTCTGAACGTATGTGATGTGGGATTCATTGTATTTTTAGGAAGTCCAAAGCGGAACCCCAAACACTTGCCTCTTTTGCACTCAGAGTACAGAGCTGGGACCCAGGTGTACCAGTCAGACTCAGGGCAGGACTGGGATTTCAAAGTGAGAGGCTTAAGGAAAGATGTGCAGAGAATCCGTTTCACTGTAGCGGCGCAGAGGTGTCTAGCTCTCAGGCAGGGCAGCCCTGGCACCGCAGTGGCCTCCGTGAGGAAGGTGCAGTGGTAGCTTCTTTCAGTGCTTGATGGGGTGGCAGCAAGGATGGTGGTTCTGTATATGATTTGGGGTTGTTCCCAGGGCCCGGGCTTTAGTCTGATCCTCTCCACCTTCATGATGTGGATGGCCCGAGAGACTTCTAATAATTTCTCTTCTGATATTCTCAGCCCACGTAGCTGCTGGTGCTTGGAACTAAAGCCTTTGACTATTTTATTTTGCCACACAGAAAGTGTTCCTTATTAGGAAGTCACTTTTCTATGGTGCTCCTTGGGGAGAATGAACTTCACAGTTACTTTTAGATTTAGATCTAGTTGGAGGAGTGGGGACAGTATTACCAATGCGCTGGGAAAACAAGATCAAAGGGAAACAAAATTTTCAAACATCATATGACCTACTTTTCACTGTAAAACCTTGGCTATTCATTAAGTTGTCAGAGATATCTGAACTTCGGCAGTGTTGTTTCTACTCTTCCAACCAGAAGTTCACAAAATCTCATGTCTTTATAAAGCATTTATTACTTAGACATTTTACCCATTTAAAATTGTCTTTCTGCAATTAAATTAAATGATATTTTACTATAGTTGTTTTAGAACTTCATTCTTGTTATTGTTTTTAATAAAATATCTAACTTGTTCCCCTCAAATTTGTATTTTAGGCTTTTTTCAAAGACCCAAATGTTGTTCCCAATTTGAAGTTACTTTCAAATTCTTCTGGACAGTGGATTACATTAGGTAAATAAAATTTATTTTCAACTCTTCAGGTGATTATTTTACTATTATAACAAAACTTTGCCTCAGGAATTTTTATTAAAATTTAAATTGTGAATAATGACTCATTTGTTTGATAACATCAAGGTCAAGTGTGATTAGCTGTGTCAGGCCTGCCCTACATCTTTCTCCTGCAGCTTGCTACGATCCTGGCTTAGCACATAAGAGCAACTTTTCTCTCTTTTCATAAATTTGGAAAGTACTTATGGTACATCTTTCATGAACTCTGCCAGATGCAGGGAATGTTGAGATGAATAAGAGAAAACCTATACTCAAACAACATGCTGAAATGTAAATAAATAAATAAATAAATATATATATATATATATATATATATATATATATATATATATATATATATATATATATATATATATATGCAATGATGTAATGTAGCACAGGTGCTACTATATCAATGGGAGGAAAAGAAGGTACATTCTCCCCAGGGTGGAGGATCGGGTAAGAGTTCACTGATTTGAGGATGTTTGGGTAAATTGTCAATCAGCAGGGTAATGGATTTCTGACAGAAAGAAGCCACCATGGAATATTCTTTAAAAATAATAACGCCTGTCACACCAATAAATTTAGTTTTTAAAAATTAATAATGATGTGTTTAATCTTGGAGAAATTTTTAATTTTCAAAAAGAGACCTTTATATAATTGTTTTTAAAGATTTATTTTATTGCTTTTGACAGAGACAGGCAGAAGGGGGAGGGCCCAGAGCAGTCTCCATAGTTGTACGTCATCAGTTTTTTGACATGGTTTCATTCCACACAGGTGGGTGGGGGGCCATGCAGGGTGGGAACCGGGTTGGGGCCTCCCACCTGGGAGGCACACCCCCTCGAGCCAGGGGCTGAACTGGGGGGGAGGGGATAACTGACCTGGGGCCTCCCGTGTGGGGAGCACACCCCAGTTCAGCATATGGGTCTGCACAGGCTGGGGCCAGGATTTGATCCTCAGTCCCTGTGGCTATAAAGTGAGCATTAACCCACTGAGCCATCCTGACTTCCCCTATAATTTTTTTTCATAGTACATTGAAACATAGCTAGAAATCTTGAAGGAAAATGACCCAAACACTTAATAACACTCAAATGTCTTAATAATTCTCAGGTCAAGGAATAAATCAGAGAGTTAATAGAAGACTATTTTGAAAACAAAAACATGTACACTATATATTTTTTTTAATTTTTATTTATTTTTAATTTTTTAAATTACAGTTGATATACAATATTATATTCACTTTATATGTACAACATAGTAATTACACATTTATATAACTTATGAAGTGATCACCCGATATGTCTAGTACTCATTTGACACTGTAGATAGTTATTACAATATTATTGATTATATTCCCTATGCTGTACTTTACATCCCCATGACTGTTTTTATAACTGGCGATTTGCACTTCATAATCCCTTCACCTTTTTCATTCATCCTCCCACATTTGGTAGCCATCAATTTGTACATGAACACTATATTTTAATTTTTAGATTGCAGCCTCTTAACAATAGAACAAATCATCGTTCAGTTTAGAAGAAAAATCTAGTTGGTAATGTGAATTTGTATTCAAGAAAAAGCAAGTTGATTTTATATTGGATGGGGTAGTTTAATGAATTCTGACATTGCTTTTTTAATGGAATTCTAGTAGCCTTAGACAAAAATAACTTCTTAGTTTTAGTCAAAAACAAAATTACAAGCAGTTCATGATGTTAGACTTTAGTAGGTCAGATTTTATTGCTTTTGGCTAAAGAACTATTGCAAAATTTATAGAGCAAAAAGCTAGTACAGTGTGATCTTCAGACTACTTACAAATTAAACAGAATGAGCCAGATATATTTACCAATTCAAAATCTTCCAAAGGAAATTATTAGAGCCATGTATCATGGTGTTTTATAAGGTATTTTTACAGTAACTTCAGTCAATTAATTAAAAAATAAGGTCCATTGAAAAAAGTGTTCAAATTCTCCATGTTCATACATACTTCACAAAACAGCACTGACTTTTTTTCTAACCTTTGAAAAAGGCATTGCAAAGAGAGAGGTTCTAAAATTCCACATGTACCTGACAAACTCAATTAGAAGCACTCTGAAAACCAGGGCAGAAGAATGGCACCTGTTCCTGATGCAGAAGTTTTTACTCAGTTGCTAGTACTCTTCCATTCACTTGTTGTTTTTTTTAGCTCCTCCTCCTTGCTGTTTTTCTTCCTCTAAAATATTGACCATCTTCTCTCTCATTTTTCTCTGGGGCCTTGATAAGCGAAGAAACAGCTTTTAAGATGAGAGAAGAGACCCTCTAGCAAGTGAACCAATTTTAAAAGAGTGGGATGGAACAGTTACTGCTGGCAGCACCACCTGGATGGCCAATTGGTGCTGCTTTGTCCTCCCAGCCAGTAGCCTTTTTGTCTTTTTTTGAATAGTATGTCATGGGTTCTTCCTATGTGCTCAGCTAAGAGCGTTATACACGTTATGACATCCTTTAATGTTCAAAACAACTTTGAGAGAGTTATGAGTGTAATCCCTATTTCACAAATGAGGAGTCAGAGGCATGAGCTAAGTAATTCGCAGTTTTACACAGCTGTCTGGGCAGAGTTGAGATTCAAATGCAGGCTCCAGAATTCAGGACCTTGACCGCTCGCTACACTGTCCTGCCTCTACCACATCCACATTAATGGATTGCCAGAAAAGCTCTGACTTGCACACCAATGAAATCAGAAAAATACATTTTTAACTTTCTATGTGATCATAGTGATGCGTTATATATCTTATAAACGCTGGAGACAGAATTTAACCAAATTCCTACATAACAAATAGCATGTGCTGTGGACTGAAAGTGTATCCCTCCTTCTTGTATTGAAACCTTAACCTTTGATGCCATGCTATTTGGAGGTAAGGCTTTTGGGAGATAATTAGGTTTATATGAAGGCTTGAAGGACCCTCAATAATGGGATCAGTGCCCTACTAAGAGGAGATACCAGTGTTCTCTGCAATATGCAGACACAGCTAGAAGGCAGCTATCTGCAAACCGAGAAGAGTCTTCACCTGGAACTGAGTCAGCTGGCACCATGACCTTGGACTTCCCAACCTTCAGAACTATGAGAAATAAATATCTGTTGTCTGAACCACCCAGTCTATGATACTTTGTGGTAGCATCCCGAGCTGACTCATACAGATTTTGGAAGTGGAGTGCTGATGTAACAAATACCTAAAAATGTAGAAGTGGCTTTAAAGCTGTGTAATGGTAAAGGGTGTAAGCGTGGTGAGTTTTGGGGTGCATGCCACAAATACCGATGTTAAGGTTGATTTTGATGAGGTTTCAGATGGAAATAAGGAACATATTATTGGAAATTGGAGGAAAGACAACCCTTGTCATAAAATGGCAGGGAACTTGGCTGAACTGTGTTTTAGTGTTTTGTGAAAGGTAGAACTTACAAGTGATAAAATTGGATATTTAACTGAGAAGACTTCTAAGCAAAGTGTTGAAAGAGCATCTTAGTTCCCTCCAAATGCTTATAATAAAATATAAAAAGAGAGAGATGAATTGAAGAAGAAATCATTAAGCAAAAGGAACCAGAACTTGAAGATTTGGAAAATTCTCAGCCTGCCCATATTGCAAAAAAATGAGAAAGCTTGTTCTGCAGAGAACACTAAAGAGTGTGGTTGAGCTACGATTTGATAAAGAGATCACGGGTGCAATTCATGGACTTAATCAGCCATTTCAGCAGAAACTCGGAATGGAGATGGGATTGTACCAGCACCGACCCTGCCAGTTTGAACGAACGAGAAAACTGAGACGTAACGGAGGCTGTCAGACTTAGATCCCACAGGCCTGTACCATAGAATCAATTGGCGGCAAACATCCTCTTGTTTTTCAAGAAACAGAGAACTGAGAACAGGATTCAGAGATCATCAGGGCCACTGTCCTGGTAGACCCGGAAGGCGGTACATTGAACCAAAGAGAATTGTTCCTAAGGCTTAAAATCTAATGGAATTTGCCTTGAAAAGTTTTAGACTTAGAACCATCATTTCTTCCTTCTTTCCAATTCTCCCTTTTAGAATGAAAATGTCTGTCCTATGCCTGCCTCACCTTGTATTTTGGAAGCACATCATTTGTCCAGATTGTCAAGTTCATAGCTGGGGAGGAATTTTGCCTCTCCATGAATTGTACCTCTAGTCTCACCCATACCTGATTTAGATGGTGTTTTCATTAGATTTTGGACTTTAGAGTTGATACCGGAATGAGACTTTTGGTACTTTGGGGATAGAATAAATGTATTTTGCATATGAGATGGACCTGAATTTTGGGGATCCAGGGACACAATGCTATGGACTGAATGAATTGTGTCTCTTCAACATTCATATGTTAAAGTCCTAACCTCACCCATGATCTCATCTAATCCCAAAGGCCCTATGTCCATATGCCATTATATTGAAGATTAGGGC
>PVKE010006405.1:0-54515 GCA_004027555.1 Craseonycteris thonglongyai | reverse complement strand
ATATCTGTTGACTCGTCAAATTGCAGAGAGAAGCAGTCACATATTTCCAAGTCAGTCTTTAACTGAGTTTGCAAGTCTTTTGAAATTGCGTGTATTCTTCTTGTGACTGTTATTTGACAACTGTAGGTCTTGTATCGCCGACATAATCTCACGCTTGTTAGAATATTCCTCAAACAAACAATCGGCAGCAGTCAGAAATTCTTCTTGTAACAATTCACCATCCTGGAAAGGTTTTTTCTTCTTTGCGAGCATGTGAGAAATTTTGAAAGAAGCAATGGTTGCCTTTTTAGATTTTTTCCACATGTCTAGTGAAAACAGTCTGTTGAGTAGTTCAACTTCATTTTAGTTGATTTATTTTTTTCTTTCTTACTTCAGATTTAAGTGGATAATTCATATCAAAAGTGGTATGACTTGTTTGAAAGTGACGTTCAACATTATGTTTTTTCGGCACTGCAATACTACTGCCACACAACAGGCAAATGCATTTACCTTTTAAATGAATGAAACAATATGATTCCTCCCAGTCTGTGTTAAAATTATAGGTTCGTTTTCTCTTATTTGGTCCACTCATTTTAGGACTAAAAAAATAAAAATAAAAATAGTTATAAACTACAGTATCATATCAAATTGCCACCATAATAATAGATTACCTACCTCGCTTTTAGTTCATTTAACACTGAATATATCAAAACACTGTGAACCTAGCTAACAGTCACGACCCGATCAGTCCAGCAACCACAATCCAAATGGCAACTTGGCGTCTCCCGGTGGGGGGAGGAGAGTGTAAAGAGCGCAGCGGCTACACAAGACGCGACACGTACAAAGGCGACAGCTAGGGAAAAACTTATACATACAATATCGCAAACATACCAACGAATATAATGAACCTGTGTAGATACTCCAACAATATTTTAAAATTCTAACAAATGTATAAAAATAAATTATAGTTTTACTTAGTGTTTATGAAAAACTTCTGATGCAGTCACATAATGGCGGGTGCACACAAATCGGGGCGCTCGCGGGCACGGGGTTGGGAATCCCTGCACTGAGCCATCCTGGCTTCCCCAAAAATTAATAAAATCTTTTTTTTTTAAGATTTATTTTTATTGGTTTTTGATAGAGAGAGATCGAGAGATAGAGAGACAGAGAGAAGGGGGAGGCCCAGAGCAGTCTCCATAGTTGACAGCATTAGTTTTCCATATAGTTTCACTCCACAGGTAGGCACAGGGCTACGCAGGGCAGAAACTGGGCGGGGAGCCTCCATCATAGGCACCCCCCACCCCGGCAAGAACTGAACTGGAGGCATACCCCAGCTCAGCATGTGGGCCCACTTGGGCCAGAGCCAGAATTCGATCCCTGGTCTCCAGGGCTGCAACGCAGGTGCTTAACCCGCTGAGCCATCCCAGCTTCCCCCTAACATTTTCAATAACCCCTTATATTTGTTTTTATTCCTAACATAATCAAATCTTATTTATTTTTAGTTTTCTTAAACTTTTAACCTTTAGAAGATTCTTTTTAATTTCTAATAATCTGTAAATAATGTCAATTTTTTTCAATAATTCTTAATTTTTATTTTCTACAATGTCAGACAAAGTTTCAATAACATGTCTTATTCTCTATTTGAGACTATCTCCACCTTTGAAGTTTCTTTTTTTTTTTTTTTTAGGATTTATTTTATTATTTGAGAGAAGGTGAGAGAGAGCGAGCAAGCCCGAAGCAGTCTTCATGGTTGTACATCATAAATAGTGACATAATTTCATTCCAAACAGGTGAATATAAGGACCAAATGGGGTGAGCACTGAACTGAGGGCCTCCCACGGGGAGGTGAGAACCTTCAATGAAGGGCTTGGTGGTTACCAGTTGCACCTCAGTTTAGCATATATATATGGGCTTTGCCTGGGCCAGGGCTGGGATTCGATCCCTGGATCTCATGTTTGCAAGGCAAGCACTCAACCTGCTCAGCTACCCTAGTATCTTCCGAAATTTCTTACTATTTGTACCCTCCACTGCATTCCTGTTACTCTGGTTCATGTCCTAATTATCTCTCAGAATCTACCTTCATCCATTCTTTCTCCTATACTCCTTAAGTACAGTTCCACATAGTTCCTTAAATAATCAAAACCTTACAAGAACTTCCAATTACCTCTGTAATAAAGTATAGTCATCATCCCAGCATTCAAAGATATTTATAATCTGGGCACAATTTAATTTTTCAAAGACCTATTACTCTACACTTCATATATCTTATATCCCACTGGAGAAAAATACCCATTATGACCTACATCATTCCTAAAACTTCCTAACTTGGATCTGTTCATGCTCTTCCTGAACAAAAAATTCCCTCTCTTCTTTCCTTCTTCATGTTCAATGTTCATCCTTTTTAAAAAGCAATTTAAGTAATAACTCCTGCATAAATTGTAATAGTTGAAAGAACATGGTGTTTGAAATGAGGCAACTGTTTTGGAGTTTCACATATTCCATTTATTAGCTAAAAAGATGAGGACTAAGAACTAATATTTTAAAATCTTATTTTAAAATAGGACTAACATTTATCTTGACTTACAAACCATTTTCATTTTATAAAAAGATCATTCACATTCTTGTTAAGTGCTCACTTTGCAGCCCCAGGGACCGAGGATCGAATCCCAGCCCCAGGCCGTGCCAACCCATATGCTGAACTCAGGAGTGTCCTCAGTTTGGTTCTCACCAGGGTGAGACCCCGGCCTAGTTCCTGCCCTGTGCAGCCCCACACCCACCTGTGGAATGAAACTATGTGGAAAAACCAATGATGTGCAACTATGGAGACTATTCTGGGCCCTCACCCTTCTCTCTGTCTCTGTATCTCTCTCTCTCTCTCTCTCTTTCTCTCTCTCTCTCTCTCTCTCTCTCTCTCCTCTCTCGCTGTCAAAAACAATAAAAAAAAAAGTCTCTGGAATACTATAGGTGCATATTATATATTAATTTTCTCCTCTAATTTCCTTAGCTAGAAGAACTGCCTTTCCCTTAACAATACCCATAGGAGATAATTAATACTGCTTCTTTAGCTAATCCCCCAAACCTTTTTTATTTTAAGAAATATCTGTATGTAATTTATTTTCTCTATAAAATTGTGTCCAATGCAGTATGTTATCTGGCTTTCATAATCCAAACATTACTCAACCTAATGCCCTACACATAATTGGTATTCAATAAATGTATTGAATAAAAGTATATTGATCATTGCCATGGTTACTAAAGAATAATTTTGTTAAAAATGCAAATTAATAATTTAGCAGGATTTAATTTTAAATATATATTTAATTTAATGTGTGATATAAAAATTATATTATGTTAAGGAGTAATTGTTATAGAGTAAAATGTATTTTAGACAGAATAACAGGTGGATAAAAGCTACATATACCAAATAACAACTTAAAAAATATTAGCTTATGTTTCTAAATGATTTTAAAATAAACATCTTTAGTCAAAATTATATCCATTAGTTAGGAACAGTTTTGTTGTTCAACTGTCATCTAAATATATAAAAATAATATATATACAATAATTTAGGAACAATAACATCACATAGATCTATTGATGAGGAAAGGTCAGAGCTATCTGTTAAACTTTGTTATACTTTTGTACAGAGCTTTGATTCTCAAAATCCGATTAATGAATTGGGAAGAATGCAGTTTGAGCTAAAGTCTCTCATCCTTACCTTTTTCCCACAAATCCTTCTATTTTTACCAGCTTAGACTGAGCTGTTAGGCATACCCACTGCCCCTCTGTTCCTTATACTCCCGGCAGCGCTTTTACTTGAAGATAAGAAATTCCCAGAGGCTAGAGCCTTCTTTGGACTTACACTATATCTGACTGGCAAATATTTCCATATTTTTATATGTTCATATTTACTCATATATTTTTTATTAAGTTTAACATTGCCACTTAACTGTGGGACATTTCTTAATGGTCTATATCCCATTCAAAGAAAGGAGTTGCACAAAATATGTTCACTCTGCAGTGTTTCTATTTAGACCTCTATATTGCAGCCATATATATATATATATATATATATATATATATATTCTTTAATTTTCATTTAAAAATAAGATCCCATTCTTGATTTAGTCAGAACATTACCAAAAATTATTCTAAAATATCTATAAATATTTTTTGGTTTGCATTTCAATAGAAAAGACTCAGTTTGACTTCCAAAAAATATTTTGGCCATTTTTTACATAGGAAATCGTAAATGTTTTTATTAAAATTTGTTTTTTTCATTCAAGTACTATTTTTTGAGCAATTAATAAGTGCTAAGGTTATTGTTCGTTGTTTTTGTAGATGGTATTATTAGTACATAGGATCCATCAGTAAACAGCCAAAAAGTCATTCCCTACTGAGAAGGTTAGTGTTCTAAGAAAGAAAACAGAGAAAGTAACCAATAACATAAATGTAATAAATAATGTGTTAGAAGGCCACATACACTTTTGAAAACAAAATAAAATGCAGAACAAAGGGAATCAGTACTGGTTGGGAGTAGACGGTGGAATTTTAGCAGGGATGGTAAGATTAGGCCTCAGTGAGGTACTTGAACAAACACTGAGGACCATAAGGGAAGTGCTCATGCAGATTATCTATGGGAAGAGCATCCAAGTAAAGAGAAAGCCACTGTGTAGAGACTAATATGGGAGAAGGTCGGGTAAATTCTAAGAACAGCAAGAATATTCAGAGAAAATGTATTTTGAAAACAACCTACTAGGGGAAGCCGGATGGCTCAGTGGGTTAAGTGCTCACTTTGCAGCCCCGGGGACTGAGGATCGAATCCCGGCCCCAGCCCGTACAGACCCATATGCTGAGCTGGGGAGTGCCTCCAGTTCGGTTCTCACCAGGTTGAGACCCCGGCCCAGTTCCTGCCCTGTGCAGCCCCACGCCCACCTGTGGAATGAAACTATGTGGAAGAACCAATGATGTGCAACTATGGAGACTGTTCTGGGCCCTCCCCCTTCTCTCTGTCTCTGTCTCGCTATGTCTCTCTCTCTCTCTCTCTCTGTGAAAAACAATAAAAATAAATTTAAAAAAAAGAAAACAACATACTGATTTACTGATATACAATACTTGATTATATTTTTTAAAATAAGAAATTTTAAAAGTGGGAGATCCTTGAAATTGCTGTTTGATATACAGTAAAAGGCACTAGAATATAGTAAAATAAAGTTAAAAAGAGATTTTTTAATATTTTATGAACACAAAGACAAAATAATGTTTAATTTCATTTCTATAAATTTAAAAAATAAATTAAACATAATTTTGTTTTTGTGTTAAATTTATTAACATTTAAGTATAAAGGGATATAATATAATATCTAGGAAAACTAACTTATTAAAAGCTATTTAATAACTTCATAGAATCATTATATTTTCTTAAAATGAGTAGTTTAATGCACTTTCATCAATTTATATTAAAATCTTTATTTGTTAGTTATGATCTTCTTTTAATTATATTTCTAGATAGCCCTTTACAGAATTCAGTTCACATTCTAAAAACCAAGGAAGGGGTTAAGCTCTGAAGAGGGTAGAACCTACTGATTTTTCCCATTTAAGTGTATACATTTTTCTATGGGAGTTGTAAAAAAAAAACAAAACTTTTTTTATTGACTAAAAGTGGAGTACAAAAAGGGACTGGAGGACAAATGTCAGCATGAAGCTGGGACCAAATATAAGATATAAGACAAAACTAATGACTGTGAGAAGAGTGAGAGATGTATGGGGGCAATGATGGTGAGTAAAGATATAGAAAGGAAATAGAAGTAGGTCAGGGATGTGGGACACTAAGGGAAAAGCAGAAAGACGAAAGAGTGAATACAACAAAGGAAGGAGCATTCTTACATCTTAGGCCCTGACTCTTACTTTTAGGTTTGTTATTTCTGTTTCATGCTGCTAGCAAAATTTTTAGTAACCTACATTAGAGTACAAGTTGACCTAGAATTTAAGTTGCTCTGCTTTTTATTTTTAATAGAAGTATAAATCCCTCTGATTTCTGCCAGAGGGACCCCACACTGCTTTAACGCCTGGCTGGTTCTTAAAGCATGGCATTTTACTAGAAAAATCATCAGTTCCTTTAAAAGAATCAACGCACGTGGAATGGAAACTATCATATACCCAAATTTTAGGATGATGTCTGTAGCTTGGAAACAAATCAGTTTCTGAGCCTATTATTCAGATATGTTATTGTTATAGTATTTAATATTTATACTATTTTATTGTTTATTATTCTACATATTTAATAACTCTTTTCTCATTCCCAATATCTTCATATTGTTCTTTTCTTCTTACATAGATGTTATTAATATCTTTACCTTTATTTTGAAATACTGACAAAAAAGCTTGAATAATAATGTTTTGATTGGGAAATAATATACTAATATTTATTCTGAGAGTGGCAGGATTTTCTAATTTGAATAATAAAATGCTTTCAGTAATTTCATGTACTATATGGGGCCCTTAGAAGAAAATAAGCTTTATTTATCCAAATTCTCTAAGGCAAGCTAGTTTCCCCTCCCCCTCCCCCAGATACCTGAAACTTTATAGCAATCAGATAAGAATGATCAATTATTTAAATACAGAAATACTTAGCAACTCTAACCCAGGATTTGATGACTGTGACAACTAGATTAAAAAACATTACCAGAACTATACAATGTTACACACATATACAACTTAAATAATAGTGTTTTGGTCCTCTTTATTAAGGAATTGTAATACTAAACACACTGTAAAAATGAGATTATCTTGGCAGGACTTTGACCATATATTATTTTTCTGCTATACCTTTTCTTAAGGTATTGTGAAGTGTTTTCAGCAATAAATAAATAAATAAATAAATAAGCATTGCTTTTTTGCAAGTACGATTGCTATTATTCGCTTTTCCATGCCCATTGATAAGAGAATTGTTTTATTGCCATTCTTCTG
This sequence comes from Craseonycteris thonglongyai, assembly GCA_004027555.1. Classification (NCBI taxonomy): domain Eukaryota; kingdom Metazoa; phylum Chordata; class Mammalia; order Chiroptera; family Craseonycteridae; genus Craseonycteris; species Craseonycteris thonglongyai. The sequence goes on along the minus strand of PVKE010006405.1, from coordinate 47,568 downwards.
AATGATTTCTGTACATGTGGTGGTCATGAGAGGCAATTTAAAGGCTCTTTGGTGAATAGCTTCTTATTTGAAGCCAGAAAAATAATATCCAAAGTAGCTTGCAACAATAGCAACTTGCAAATTTACTGTTATTAAGAGCAGTTCTTAAATTTCTTATGACTACCTATTTTAGAGAACTGAAAAGAAAATAGTGAATTCAGTTTAAGGCTTTTTGTACAAATCTTCCTTTGCAGAAAACAATTTTTATATCCCATCTATTATAATGAACTTGACCCCTCAACCCTTTCCCTGAACCATCCTGTGGGAGGAGGGTGGGTCAAAATGTATCATGTACAAAAACAAAACACGTTTTAAAGTAAATCCTATTGGCCAAAATAATAATGTGGTTCATCATAAAGTATGTTTTCCTAAATAACAAAGTGTCTGGTGCAGCACAAGTTAAAGCACTGCCGTGCATGCATGGGTATTCTGAGAAAAGAGGCCAATGAGATGTACCGTAACACCCACACCCACCCACTTTCCTGTTTTCTTATATAATTGCTTTGAGGTCGATGCTAATCACAGGAGCTGGGAGAACTATGGCTACTGCAGGCAGTTTCTGTTCTGTGTCTACCTCATTAGGAATTCATCTTGCAAATAAGTTCTTCTCCATCAATTTTCCTTGGGTTGGAAATGATGGGTACCAGCACTGTCTAGCCATGATCCAGAAAGGCGCCATTAACTTAGTGTTGTCAGTAGCCCATATGCATCCAGAGGGGAAGCAAAATTGGATTCAGGCAGCTTTCTATCTAGGGACTCTGTGAACTAGGGCCTATAAAATGAAAATGTGCATGTAAACCACTTCAAATCTAATTAAAATACAGGATTAGCATGTCTAAGAGGGTTTCCTCTTCTATGATTCTACTAAAGTCTCTGGATGATACTAATACTGTTGTCTGGGTGACCACAGTGTAAATAACAAATAATGGAACCAAGAAGCTATCTTTTTATTTCTCTAATAACTAGGCTTCTTTATCTTAAGTGAATGAGGTAAAACATACTGCATTTGCCTTAAACATTCAGTTGGGCGAATGAGAACGTTAACAGGATACCTGTCAGTTAGTTGGCAATTCTTAACCCCAGATGAGTCACTATGTGCCCTAATATACAGATGAGAATACGGACACAATATAACTAACCTTGTCTAAACTGGGGCATTTCGAGAACAAAGGGACACTTCTAATAATTATGATGATCAATAAGCAACCTGGGAAATACAGATCTGTTCACCCTATTACGAGTCACAACAAGCTAAAGAACTCTAGGTAGGGGGAGCCAGGATGGCTCAGCAGTTTAAACGCTCACTTTGCAGGCCCCGGGTTTAAGGATCGAGTCTGAGCCCTGGCCCGTGTGGACCCATATGCTGAACTGGGGCATGCCTCCCATGCAGGAGACCCCCAGTCCAGTTCCCAACCTGCACGGCCCCCACCCACCTGTGTGGAATGCAACAATGTTGAGACAAAGTACAACTATGAGACTGCTCTGGGCCCTACCTTCTCTCTATCTCTCTCTGTCTCTCTGTCTCTGTCAAAAACAATATATCTCTGAAAAAAAAAAACTCTAGGTAATTTACTTCTACTACCACATAAAAATTTGATTAAAAATAATCACCTATGTAACTTTTGTTCTTTCCCAGTATTATATGCTTGTCAACATTGCTATTTTCTTTCCTTATATGTTTTAAAAAATTATTCTCAGATAGAAAAGAATTTTTTTAATGTATCCCTTTATAATCTCATCTTTCTGAAAACATAAAAAGTATAATTTGACCAAGGCTTCCATGGGTTTATTAGCATGAAATTATTACAAATATTTAACAGTCAATTGAAAAGATAATTTTTATGAAGTTCTGGGTTGAAATTATTATTTATTTACTAAGGAAAATATGACTATTTCCTTCATGTTCAAGTTAATATATGATGATATATTAACTTGGCAGGTGTTGTTTAACCTGAATCCTGATAATAATTAAGTGCTGTTGTCTTTTTATACATGTAGTCAGAGGTGTTCCGGTTATGTGTTTAGCATTACTGACACCTTTAACATACTTTATGGCCTATCATCATATTGTCTTACAAAGTAAATTTACCACATGTAGGAAATATCTCTTAATTTCATAATAAATATTGATTTACATTATGCCAATTTTAAAAGCTTGGCCTTATAAACAAACTTTTTATGCTCATATTTTGCCTTATACACCTGGGATTTTACTGTAAATTCATGTTCTTAACCAAGACTTGTTTTAAATTTTTACCAACCAATGTCAGACATCCCAATAAATTTAACAATTTAAAAAAAGAAAAAAAATCATCTTCATTTTATCTCAAGTGATTTTTTTTAAGCCTCTAAATGAACTGTATGTGAATGGAATTACACTGCATCAACTTTAGTATCACACCATAAAGCACAGTTTTCAAATATTCTAAATCTTAAGCGAAACAGTGGAAGGGAACTTGATTACCTGAGGTGGATCGTCAGTATAAATGAGACATAGGCTGTGGTTTTCCAGTATAATCAACTAGCTTTATGCTGGCATATAGTCATTTGACAGCTAGAAATAATGCTTTATTAACACTTTTTAAAGAATAGATTTAAAACACAGATTTAAGATGATTTGCTACTTAACTTGGTAGTATGATTTGTTGATTTCAAACTGTGTAGCTTTGGAAAATTCCCAATGACTAGTTTAAATAAAGCTTCCTGAAGTTAGTGCATTTCTTTCTTTCTGCCACCCCAAAATATTCCTCATTACCTTTATAGTGTTTCTTTTGTAGGTAAGTAAGTAATTAAAACTTTTTATTATGACTTTGGTCCCCTGACCTACAGGAGAAAAACAAACAAACAAACAAACAAAACAAAACAAAAAACCCTGATGTTATAGTTTAGCAAAAATTAGTTTTTTACAAAGCAACACTATTACATGTGTGGATATATTTAAATATATTTAAATCATATACACATGTTTTTAAAATAATAACAAAGTAAGTGGATAAAAACAGATTATCTAATTTCCTATTGATTAACAGACAAAAATCTAATCTCTAAAGTTTTTTTTAAATATCTGTTATCAATTATTTTCATCTTTTCTCAGATGAACTAATTTTACATAGCCTGACAAAACTTCATGCTTATGTGAACTTATTGCGCTCTATCTACATATTATCACATTCTCATTCTTAAATTCTTTTTGTCCTCTTGACTTGTGTCCCAGAAATAAAAGTAGGCTCTTTGCCTATAAGTATTTATGTGTATCTCATAGTTAAGTTGTTCAATTCTTTATCTAGAAAAAGAAAAAATATGACTTGACCAAATCCAAAAATTGATTCATTGCTTTAAAGCAATTCTAAATTTTAACAATTTATCAGAGATTTTTTTGCTTATGTTGATTTTTTGTGATCAAAACCAGGATATTAACAATGATAGAACATCTTTCAAAAAAAAAATACACATAACTTTTAGTTCTTTGTCCTCTGTGCTCTGCTCTACTTGGACTTAACTTTAGTTTTCACACATACGGTAGACTTTCTCCTTCTATCTGTGATGTTCTGTAAACCCTTGGCTTGGTAGCTTCCTCTTCCTCTCTGCAATTTTTCTTATTCTTACCTTGTTCACTGAAAGAATATGTGGCAAGATAGGTATGTGAGAGGTTGGTGAGATTTGAATTGATGTTTTCTTTTCTTTTTAATTATAGTTTTTTGAAGTTTGTGCATTCTCTCTTTTCATATTATATCGAGGGTGATGCATTCATACATGTGTGTGTTCCACTTTTTTTTTCTTTTTTGTTTTGGAGAAACTATTGGGAGATGTGGACCTAGGTAAGTAATTGCCATTGTCTTCAGCTACCTGGAAATCCAATATACCTTGATTTCTATTTTAAATGTGTTATAATTAGTAGTATTGCAATCTAAATAGTAATTTCTAAAATGGCTATTTTTCCCATAATGAATATAACTATAATACAAACACTAGCAAACTAAATTCTATTCACTAATGTATCACCCTGAAAAATCTCACCAGTTATACTTGGAGGTCATATTTCATGCCAAATCATTTCTGAACATAATTTGCTTTGGAGACTGACTGAAATCCTATCAACTCCTTAGAACTGTGTTGCCTTGGGCTAGTTCTTCACTTTTTATCTTCATTTGCTCCATAAAATAAGAATAGTAATGTTCCTACCACATGGGTTTGTTAATAAGGATTAAAGAAGATAATGCAAATTAAGCAATTAAAACACTCTGACGTAAAACTGTAGTTCACAAAAATTAACACTTCTTAGTGATCTTGAAAGCATATTATAAATGTGTCTCTATTTCTACATCAAATTTCTTTTTGTCACTAAAAAGCCAGTTATTTCAAAATTTAAAAATACTGGGGTTTAATATGATTTAATCCCTTGCAGCCTTAGAACTTAATCTTACTCCTCTAATTACTCTGATTAGCCAGTATTATTAAATAATTATTATAAATTTTTATTAACTGAAGGCTCATGAGCTTAAAAGTCATCACTGGGTGGAGGGTTATGTGTAGCACTGATTTAAAATATAGAAGCATGTAGAAATACTGATGGTTATCTTAGTTGCAAATCATTCTCTGTTCTTTAATAAAGTGAACTCCTTAAACAATCCAGTTAAGAAATGGTTCTACAGGTGAAGCCGGGATGGCTCAGTGGGTTTAGCACTCATTTTGCAGCCCCAAGGTCCAGGGATCCAGTCCTGGCCTAGACCCATGTGGACCCATATTCTGAACTGGGGTGCACTTCCCACATGGGAGACCCCAGTTCAGTTCTTGCCAGGGCAAGCTTCCCATATGGGAAGTCCCCAGTTTGGTCTCCAGTTCATGGGGGTGTGCCTCCTGTGCAAGAGGACCAGCCTGATTCCATCCCCTGTGTGTCCCCCACCCACCTGTATGGAATGCAACCATGTTAAAAACTAATGACGTACAACTTTGGAGACTTCTCTGGACCTTCTCCCTTCTCTCTGTCTCTATCTGTCTCTGTCTCTCTCTCTCTCTCTGTCAAAAACAATAAAATAAATCTTTTAAAATATATAAATGTTGGGGAAGCCGGGATAGCTCAGTGGGTTAAGCGCTCACCTTGCAGCGCCGGGGACCAGGGATCAAATCCCTGCCCTGGCCTGTGTGGAACCATGTGCTAAGCTGAGAGCTCACCCAGTTCAGTTCTCTCTCTGTCTCTGTCTCTGTATCTCTCTCTCTCTCTCTGTCAAAAATAAATAAATATATAAATATATATATATATATATATATATATATATATGAATGTTTCTACAGGATGAATTGAATAACAAAATATTAAAAACATGTTTCTTTATGAAAATTTAGGCTGGGTGATGAAATATATAGGCAATAAGCAGCATCCATAACGATTCCCAAAGAACTTAATTTATTATCAGCCTGAATAATAATTCTAGTAGTGATATCTTATAAACTAGAGGTTTGAAAATTATTTTGTATTTCCAGAAAAATATATTTAAAAATCAACAAAGAGTATATGTTGCTCATAATTAGATTTTTTAATAGTAATAATTTCAACTAATAAAAATAGTATTTCCTATCTTTAGAGTAAGTTACCTTTATTTTTATTTTTTTGTATGTTATGTAGTACAGTATAGCAAATACATAGTAGAATGTGGAGAAAATTATTTCATCACTTTAACTTGCATGAATCTATTAATAGACACTATTAGTCATAAATAACATGCAAAGAATGTTATCAGGTACTATGAGACAATACAGCAATAACTGTAGTTGTTTAGAGCTTATCCTAACAAAAACATTTGGGGCTGAAGAGTATTATTATGGATATTATTTAGAATCACCAATGCAGGACGATAATAAAATATAGACTGATATTGGTTGATTTTTTTTGTTTTTAGATTATCTTTAGGCAATTATCATCCTTATCACCTGCACTTTGGATAGACTAGCTCCTGTCACTTAACCATTGGTATGTATCTGCCGGTGTGATCAAAAAATATTAGATCTTATTTATTAGAAATGCAAGTTCCAATGAAGGCAGAAAAGGTGTGTAAGTGTTCAGTTTCTACCATGTGGAGAGACTGAATTGTAGAAGACCTTGAATGTCCTACATCTCACAAGTTTACTACTTTAAAATTCACAATTTCAGAAATCTTAATGCACAGTTTAAGAAAATTCATGAATAAATTTTTTCTGATTATTATTCAGGTAACATAAACATTCCTGTGAGTTCATTTAACTGTAAAATTGAAGTGGATATTCAGAGCTTTCCTAACAAAGAATGCTGATTTCCTCACTACAGGTATGAACAGACAATCTGCATAGAAAAAACTGAATATTCTCATGTTGATAATACAGCACATAGAATAGGATCAAAATATTCAGAGAATAATAGATTTAGAGAATAAAACATCTCAACATGACAAATTATACCATGCCCAATATGAGGATACATACAAAGGATCTGGTTCTAATCAGTAACATTTCATTCAAATCCCCATTAATCATAATGATTTTCTGTAAGACAACTCTTTGGTCTTTAATGGGACAACATATTTACGTAAGACTTTAAAATATGACTAATTTTCTGAACTAATGATGGAGTTGGCATTTATTCTCTTATTTAATTTAACTTTATATTTACTAAAGAACTTTTAATGCTTAGCAAAATTGAGCAAAAGAAAATGTAAAACTAAACAATACAAAAAACTCAACTTATTCCAATGTCAGTTATTTTACCTTGTGTATGATAGTCAATTGCAATTGATTTAGGCCTTACCACCAAAATTTAATTATTTCATTGTAAATAGTAACTTTTCCCCCAGAAACAACTGACACTTTAAATATAAAGTTCACATTTATTTGGATGTAATCAAGAAAACCAACTTCTCAGACGTACCTTGATCAAGAAACATTCCAATGCCCTTTCTAATAATTCCACAATTGGCCCACATTCTCTGTATATTAATTTTTATTTCTGTTCTATCAAATTCATAGACACAGGTCCCTCTCATGTGCAATTTGACAAGCACTTCCATGGAAAAAATTACTCAATAAATATTGTGGAATAAATCAGTCTGATTTATATTGGCAGCTTTCCAGGGAATAGTACTAAACTAAGACTACCAAAATTACTTCAGAGGAGCTAATATTATAAATAATATTAATAGATAATAATTTAAGCTCTTGCCCTGTGGCAGCCACTACATGTTTTATATTCCTGACTTTTTAAATCCTTACCACAATCTTATGAGCTAGGTCCTGTTTATCTCACTTCACATGAGTGAAAATTGAGACACAGAGAGGTTGAATAAATTGGCTAGAAGTGTAATTTTTGTATAAGTCTGTTTGCTGATTCAGAAGAGATTGTTGAGAGGCTGAATACTTTTTATCAACTCACTTGGTTAGAGGAAAAGCAAATTAAGGTCTAGATTTTACTCAGATTGAAGCCCTGGTAAACCACCCAGGACATAGATGGGAAATTTAAAGAGCGTCACTCTAGGAGAAAAATTATAGGAGAAATATGCCATCCCTTACCAGAGAGCAGCCCACATTGAGTGGCCTAGTAAATTGCAAGGCTAATAATGGACTGAGATGATGCCAAATTTATAGTCACTTTAGGCATCTGGCAGGAAAAAATATAAATCCTCTCAGAGGATGATAATATCATTCTAAAACCTCAATTGTTTTTTAAATAATGGATTTTTAATACAAAGCCTAGAACACAATCAACAATAATCTAGGCATTCAAAAAATACATGATGACATGAGATCCAAAGTAAATAACTGGTAAAATAAACAGACTATTTTCCCTCCAAATAACAGAATCACTATATATAGGCTAAAAAACTCATGGGTATAAAAATATTAACCATTCTCTTTCAACAAGAAAATATAAAGTATTTTTAGAGTTGAAAGAGACACAAGTAGGCAGAATACAGCTAGAAAATACAAAAATAAACATTATGTATTGATAATGGAGAAAATAAAATGAAATGAGCATTACTATCAGAGTCACTTAAAAGGAGTCAGGAGGTCATTTAGGAGGTAGAATCTATGCACCTCTCATGTCTCAGTTCTTAGAACTGTTGTTAAATTGCCAACTTGTGGTTACACTCAGTTCAAGGCTGAACAACACATACCCCGGATCCATTATTGCTAAAACATGGACATATGTGGACTTATTTTCCCCTCATTGTGGTGACAAGACCACCCACTTTTTTAATTGTCAAATTTATTGGGGTGACATTGGTTAGTAAAAGTTACATAAGTTCTAGCTATACAATTCTATAATATACCATCTATGTATTGCGTTGTGTGCTCATCACACCGAGTCAGTTCTCCTGCCATCACAATGGAATATTATTCGAAGATAAGAAAAGATGAAATACTGCGATTTGCCATCTAGATTCTTCACCTTGAAAGGAACCAATACATTTTTACTATCACCATCCTCCATTTACACAATGGACTTACCAATCACAACTGACCTAGCCAACATCCTTCATTTACATGAAAGACCAGAGTGAGACTATCTCTTACAATTTTCCCTGTTATAAATTCTGCTTTTCTTTGTTCCTTTAGGAGTGGTATTTACCTGAATCAGTACCCAGTTTGCAATATTTCCTTTGCTCATGTAGATGCTTTTTATTCTTTTCTACAGCCTTGTTTTTGGTAAACAGTATTATATTGTTGGTTTTAGAGCATATTAGACACAACTAAAGGGAAAATGAATGAACTAAAATATGGATCAGAAGAAATTATCCAAACTAACAAAGAAAGACCAAATGAGTAAAACACAGAAGGTAAGAAAGATTCATAGAGAATATAATGAGGATTTTAATATGTGATTAATTGGATCCCAGAAGGAGGAGAGAAAGAAATTGTGATAGAATAAAGTTTGAAGAGCTAATATCAGAGACGTGACTGTAATGGTACCAGGCAAAACAAAATTGGTTTCACACTAGATTTAAAAGCACCTTTGTATGGAAACTTATTTCATGTAATCATTTGTAAGTAACTCTACACATCTTCTGCAGAGAATCTGTAATATCAAGGTGAAATTTTTAGGAAACATTCAATTTGTATTTCCCAAATATGTATCACTTCTCAATGACTTTATGCATTTCACTGAAAAGAGAATTTGAATCCAGAAAATGATGAAAGAATAATTTGCCATAACAATCATATTTAATTATCTCTCCTTGAAACCATTTTTGTTTTGCCTGGTACCATTACAGTCACAACATTGCTGACAGAGGAATTCTATTCAAAGTAGACATTCTTAGAACTTTGGGTATATTTGGGAACCAGTTTGGGAAATGCTATCAGATCAAAAGAAGTGACTTTATACCTCATCTCAAAACCTTATATTTTGCCAAGGAGAGAAATAAAATGGTAGTAAGAATATGATTTCCTTGAAGCCAGAGTGTTTGTTTCATTAGTTCTGAATACTAAGCAACTGCCATTTGATAAGTGTTTTTGAATGTCTGAGAAATGAACTGGAAAAACCCTGAGAAACTAAATTTTTATATGTCTAGAGGAATAAATACAATATTTTTTCTAAAATTTTATGACACTTCTATAATACAAAAGTCATAGTTAAGAGTGATTGTTTAGACATTCTGCTTAGTAACAGTTTTTCATTGTAATGCAGGAAATGTCAAAATCCATTGCATTCATGTTGTCATTTTCATAATTTTAATGAATTTCTGTGACAGATATAAACAATTGTCAGTATTTCCCAAGGATTCAAGTCCCTTCCAAATTTTCCTCTTTTAATCCTTGAGTACGTATTAAGTTTACTTTTTCTTATATAAAAATCTTCACTAAGTCAAACAACTCACCAACCTCAAGATTCATTATTCTGTATTGTTATCCAAAGTTTGGGATTTGTGAATTGCTAATCTGACCTATTAGAACACTATTAGCTAATGTTTTATTAGAATTCTCAAACCAAGTGGTTTGGTTTGCCTTCTTATTTCTGATAGGGCCAGATTTCTACATGAACATGTTATAAAAATTGATTTAAAAGTTTTGTGACAGTTTCTTATTGATACTTTAGTACAGAGAGTCCAACCATTTGGTTCCTTGGGCCACATTGGAAAAAGAAGAATTATATTGGACTATACATAAACTAACACCAAAGATTGCTGAAAGGCTAAACACACACACACACACACACACACACACACACACACACACACACACAATAAATCTCATAATGTTTTTTTGTTTGTTTGTTTTTATTTTTTAAATTTCTTTTATTGTTAAATTTATTGGGGTGACATTGGTTGGTAACAATTACATAGTTTCCAGGTATACAAATCTACATTACATCATCTACATATTGCATTACGTGTTCACCACCCAGAATCAGCTCTCCTTCCATCACTATAAAGTTTACTAATTTGTGTTGAACTACATTCAAAGCCATCCTGCACCACATGCAGCCTGCAGGCTGCAGGTTAGACAAGCTTGCTTTAGCACATAATAACCTAGAGACAATTCTTAGGGTGAAAATAAACTACCCAAACTACCTATCATGGCCCATATCTAAGAAAGCAGAAATCCAAGGCAGGAGAAATGTAAGACAGATGAGACAGAATGAGTGACGGAAAGTGGAACAAGGGAAGAATGGGGTTACTCTGATACCTGTTTCCTCCCTCTGGGCCAGTTCCTGAAGCTTAGGCAAACATCTTGACAACTGACTTGACAAACATCTGACTGACCTGATTATCTCATATAACTTGGTAAGCCAAAGTGGTGAATTCTACTTGTGTGAAATCACAAACTTTGTCCTATTTCAGAGTAATAGATATGTCTTCCAGTGTCCTTAATCCAAATTAATTACTATATTTCTCTTTCTAAATTAATTATTCTGTCCTATCTCCCTCTTCCACAAAATAAATGTAAAAAGTAACAAATAATATCATACATGCAAAGCACTTAGCACAAATGCTGGTCCATAGTTATGACTCAATAAAACATTATTTCACTTCTTCTGTTGGCTATTCCTCATACCCTCCTGTGGCCATTGAGGGTGGTGGATAAATAGGGAAGAAGACAGGAGTAGCTCATTGCAGCTGTTCCCTTCTTCTCCTATTGTTTCCTGCAAACTGACTTAAATGTCTTGTCATCTGCTGCCTGCTTGCTCCTGACAGCGTCATCTCCTTCAAATATTCAGATCTGACTGTATCATCAATTTTCTTTTCTGGGAACAGTAATGCTATATATATATGAATGACCTGGCCAATAAGGATTTTCCCCGTGTGTATGCAAAAGGGAAGGGTCTTTATAAAAGAACAATAACTCAGGAAAAGCACTTATTTGATACAAGTTCTTCTACTCATCACAAAAAAATCTCTTCTATATGAAAAGTACAGTGTGCGCTTAGCTGGCTTCTGCTGCCACTGCATCTATAGCAGGGGCTTGGTTAATAGGAGCAGAACCAATGTGGTTTGAGCTGATGAAAACTCAAAGATTCACCATAACTCTACAGAGCTACAGTCTGTACTCAAATGATGGGAAAGCCTTACTGAATTTTATATTTCCAATCTTGGCACTAAAAAAAAATCATACTTATAGTCCAAATACAAATCCCAGCCCTGCTACATTTCAGCTTAAATGCTGCTACTGTTAAATTAAGGGTAATAATAATAATACAGTAGTAAATAAGATAGAACAAAGCAAAGAACTGAATTTAAGCACAGAAAACAAAATGTGTGTAAAAACCATAAAATGAACATTTACACTGCCATTTAGAATTTTATATTCTCTGTGGCATAATGCAGGTTAAACATATTTTTAGCATCTCCTGACCAAGTACTCATAGATTAAGAGAGATAGAGTTTACTGATTTGCAATATGCATTTTGCTTGAAATTATCTAGATTATTATACAAATTTCTCAAGCTCTTAGGGTAATAGAGTCAGCCACATACGCATGCTTGGAGCAAGTATATTTCTTAGTACTTAAATTATTTTCATGGTTTCATAGTCTACTTATTAAAATCTGTATTTTACTGCATCCTAAAAAAAATTTTTTTTAATAAAAATATAAAAAAATAAATCTGTATTTTTATTAGACAGGGAAAATGCCCCATCCAACATATATGCAAAATTATGTAAAAACTATGTAAAATATATGTGAAGTTATCAGGTCAATGTCAGATAAATAAAAGGTTCTGAATAATTTTAGATAACACTTTTTAATTGTTACTATTAATTCACAATTAGTATCTTTATTTTAAGTTCCTACTTAGACATTTCTTTTTATTGTTAGCTAAATATAAACTTAACACGTATTCATCTTATCACACATCAACCTCTCTATATCACTATGATTTTAAATCTTAACATCCACTGGCAAAACTGCCAAGGATTAAATTATCCTGTTTGTAAGGCATCTATTTTTTTTTTATTTTTTTTTTGGTACTATCTAAACACCATCAAAAGCCAAAGCAAAGATTACTTGAATAAATCAAATAAAAATATTTCCATCAACTTTAACATCTTTGATGTAGAAAACAAACATGGGCATCACATGTAAATTATTCTCACAGAAAATTTCCAGTATTTTCTATTTGCAAGGAGGCTACAAGTTCTTTTTAAAAATGAATTTTCCAAACATGAATCTATAAAGTACACAAAATCACTTAGAATGTATTGCTAAGTTAAAGATTTTACTCTAACAAATTTGAATTTGATTCACAATGCATATTAGAATATCTAGCAGTCCCTCAAAACTGCAATATATGCATCTCTACCATACCGAAAGTTGGGAGGACTTCACTTAATAATGTTTTTCTAGGTGCACTTTGTTTTTCTAATCCAATAAACACATCTGTGTAAATATTTTGTTACTAAATATGAAAAATAAAAACAAATATTGTGTTTTATGTAAAGTTCTTTGGAAAAGAAAGAAAAACAATTCTAACTCAAGGGCATACAACTTGTAGAGCTTGGAGTTTTATGTCCTTAAACTTTCCGCCAGGCACATGATGGGGAGTCAGGTGGATGTCAGCCTGAAGCCTGGCTTTTGCACTATGTTCTGGGAATACTGAAAATTTTACCTAAAATGAATACCTCAGCTCCTTAATAATAAAAATAGACATTATATCTATCCCAATTTATTGTTGTGAGAACTAAATCATAATAAAATTGTGATTTAATAGCCAAATCTATTAAGGTATATGAAGTTCCAGATTCTTTGATGAACATATTCAAGCTTTCAATTCTCAGAGAACTCTGTAGATTTCAAAAATCTCTCTCATAGGTTAAGAAATTTAGAACAAAAGGCAGTTGAAAACATTAAGTAATTTTGCACCAGATCATAATGGCCTCAGTGGAGTTCATAATACATGAAGCTGCAATTAAAGAAATAAGTTTATGAAAACAGGTTCTGCTGTCACAGAGGCTAGAACGTGGTAGGTACACAGATGTCATTGCTCTTCCTTTTTTTTCCATCAATAACTTCCTCTTTTATGATTTAAGGGGAAAGAGTATTGAAAATTGGTATTAGAGACACTGAAACTAAAATTTGGTCCCTATTTTGCCACTTTAGCTGTGACACATCAGGTAAGTCATCTAAGCTACGTATTTCAAATCTGCCAAAGCAGAACAGCACACATTGTAAAATAATAAGATAATTATAGAAGTTAATTACTATGGAGAGCTATGTCTACCTTGAAACAATTAAAGTTTTAACCCTTTCTCAATACAATAAAAAGATCTGGTTCTTTAAATTGATTGTATCAATATATCTCTAACAGTGGAAGACAAAGAAATATGTGAATTTTCCCAAGAGATTTGAGGAGAATCAGCATTTTTTGTATAATTAAAAATCTAGAAAAGCAGTAAGAATTGATACAGATATTTTTATTCCACAAAGGGAAGATATAAACATATTTGTCTTATGATTTGAAGAGAGTCTATTTCTAAGATTTATTTTTATTGTTTTTGACAGAGAGAGAGAGATACAGAAACAGAAACAGAGAGAAGAGGGAGGACCCAGAACATTCTCCATAGTTGCACATCATTGGTTTTTCCACATAGTTTCATTCCACAGGTGGGCGGGGCTGCACAGGGCAGAAACTGGGCCAGGGTCTCACCCTGGTGAGAACCAAACTACAGGCACTCCCAGTTCAGCATATGGGTCCGCACGGGCTGGGACCGGGATTCAATCCTTAGTCCCCGGGGCTGCAAAGTGAGAGCTTAAGCCACTGAGCCATCCTGGCTTCCCCAGAAGAGAGTCTATTTCTAAATTTTGCTCCAAAACTAAATATTCCTCATCTGTCACTCCAAAGTCTGTTCACAATGCATTTAAGTCTACTCAAAATATCAGATTTATAGTTTTGGTTTCATAAATACTTTTTGTTGCATATATTTGAAGTTGAGACCAAAATCTTTAAATTGCTTTCAGAATATTTTCCCATTACCAAACAAATCATTTAAATCTTATTCAATGTTGATCCCATCTATCAAATAGTTATAACTTCAGCATGATATTAGTCCTTGATCTCCAATTCCTGTTAAACCAAGGTCAATATAAATTTTTTTCATACATATGAGTTACTGTTTCACTGTTTTATTTCCCTATCAATTTAAATTCATATAATCATTTGATAAAACTTTCTAAAACAAAAGTGATATTAATATGATGAAAACATTTGACAAAAAGGAAGAGATTAAAAGTACTCAGCACACTTCAAAAATAAACAACAAAATTAAGGCAATGAAGGAATCACACACCCATCAATTCATCTGTTTTGGGAAAACATATGGAAAGATATATATATATGAAATAATAAACTTTATGTAACTTTTTAGAGTCTACTTCATGGCATTATCCTTAATTAAAAGAATAAGAAAAATAGAAACAACGTTAAAGTAACTTGTTATTGCCTTTGGATAGATGCTCAGAAGTAAAATTACTGGATCGTATGTTATTTCTATTTTTAATTTTAGGTGGAACCTCCATGGTTATGTCACTTTACATTCCCACCAAGAGTATATAAGGATGATTATTCTTGAAAGCACTAGATATCTTTTGACTCTTCAATAATAGCCATTCTAACAGGTCTGAGGTAGTATCTTATGATTTTGATTTGTATTTTTCTGATTAGTGATGTCCAATACCTTTTCAATATACCAGTTGGTCATCTATGTCTTCTTTCGTAAAATATCTACTCAGATCATTTGTCATAAAAAAAAACTCAGGTTCTGTCTTTAATATTGAATTGTATAAGTTCCTTACAGATTTTGAATATTAGTCCCTTATCAAGTATATGGTTTGCAAATATTTTCTCCCATTCTGTAGGTTCTCTCTTCACTTTGTCAATTGTTTCCTTTGCTATAGAGAAGCTGTTTAGTTTGAGCAGTCCTACTTGTCCATTTTTACTTTTATTGCATGTGCTTTTCATGTTATATCCAAAAAAAGACTGTTGCCAAGACCCATGTAGGAGATTTCCCCTAAGTTTTCTTCTAGCATGTTTATATTTTCAAGTCTTACATTTAAGCATTCAATCCATTTTGAGTTGATTTTTGAATATGGTGTGAGAAAGGGGTTCAACTTCATTATTCTGCATTTAAATTTTCAATTTTCTCAACACTGTTTTTTGAAGAAAGTATCCTTTCCATTTGTGTTTTCTTGGAAGATCAGTTGACCATAAACACATGGATCTCGAAGAGATCTGAACTTCCATGTTCACTGAAGCATAATTTACAATAGCCAAGATACGCAAACAACCTAAGTGTCCATCAACACATTAATCAATAAAGATAATATGGAAAAAACCACACACATGCACACACATACAATGAAATATTATTCAAACCCTTCCATTTACAACAATACCGATGAAACTGGAGGAGATCATGCTAAGCAAATACTGCTGATCTCCCTTCAATGTGAAATCTAATCTAAAGTAGTCAAACACATAGAAGCAGAGAATACACTGGTGGTTTCTAGGAGTGGTGGGAAGTAAATAGGGAGATGTTGGTCAAAGGATACGAAGTTTCAGTTATACAAAATAAAAGCATTCTGAAGAGCTAATGTGTAGTATGATGACTATACCTAACAATATTGCATTGTGTACTTGAAATTTGCCATTAAGGTAGATATTAAGAGTTCTTACCACACACACACAAATTAAGAAAGAAAATGGTAACTATAAAATGTGGTGAATACATTAATTGGCTTGATGGCAGTGATCATTTCACAATGTATGCGTATATCAAAACATCAAGTTGCGTACCTTAAATAGATGTAATTCTTGTCAATTATATCTCAATTTTAAAAGTAGCTTGAAAATAAACTCTGCTATGCTGAATTAAATATTTATGTGTTGTAAAACATTGTTGTAACACAAACATAATTAATAAGGTAGTTGACCTTTCTGACTTTGACATGTATCAACAACAAAAGTATGCATAAGAAACCCCACCTTTACCTGTACATGCCTCCCTCTAATTAATGGAAAGGATATAATCAACTGGAACATTTTTGATGACTATTTAAATTTAAATGCAGACTAAAATTTAAATAACAAGTAATACTAAAAAAAAAAAATAAGAGCATAAATTTGAAGTTGGAAAATACCTGTAAAAAGTTTCAGTGACTGGAGGCTTAATTGGAAATTTTGGATGCATATAGGACATTCCGGAAAAGAAATTTTTACATACCGGTAAATTTCAACTTTATTATTAACCCAGGACTTTTTTACCATGACCCAAATGGAAGTGAGGGCATTTAAGGACTTATACCTTAACAACTTAATTTTTTAGCTGAGTAAAAAAAAAAACCTACCGGCACAGTTGTGCTCAACTCATTTAGATTACCTTAAATATACATAATATTAAACAAAAATAAATAAACAAATAAATAAAAATAACTTCTTGGTTGCAGGGTAAAATTCTACATTAAATTATTTGAAAACTGATTAATAACATCTAAAACTTATAGATTTTTTAAATACTTGCTATTAGTTAGAATTTCTTAAAGGTATACCATCAGAGGTAGGAATTTAGATTTAGAAGATATTAGATTGTGTTTACAAGTATTTTTCGGAATTGAATACTAAAAATATATTATTCCAGAACATGGTCCTTAATTAAGGTGTTTCAACAGAAACACCTGGGAGCTTCTAAAAATTTTTTGCCTAGGCACCACCATTCGGGAATCCTGATAATTAAAATGATGGGTTTGGAGCATTGTCTTTTTTTTTTTAAGTTGTCTAGTTCTAACGCACAGCCAAGGTTAAGAACCACTGGCCTAGACATTGTAGAGTGTATCTCTCTCAAAAAAGACAAAAAGGGCTACTTTCAATGTGCTTAGGTCAGCTAATAATCCTAATTATTTGTTTATCAAAAATTTATTGAACACCTATAATATGAAGATATTAGGCTAGGTTCACAGGGCAAAAGTGTAAAAAAATGAAACTTAATCCCTGTCCTCAAGCTTATCATGGTCTAAAGGAAAAGCCAGCCTAATAAAGAGATAATTTCAATAGAGTGCTAGATTAGGGTCAAGAAGGTGCTATGGAGAACCTGTGATGGAGACAGGCTAACAGGGTAAAGGATAGTAGGAAAGAAGACATCAACAACAGAAACGGTGATTAATAAATACCTAAAGCAACAATGATCACTTGAGAACTGTAAGTTGTAGCAAGACCATGAAATTCTTTGCATGACATACTCAGGACTATAAACTTCAGCCAGAAAGCAACTGAGTACCATTAAATGATTTTAAGAAAAGCAAGGAAATGAAACACAATGAAGAATCAGACGGTGTTACTCAGACTGCTATTTTACTATGCTGTGGTTAATAGAGTGATTATTTACATAATTTTAGTAATAATGATAAATTGCATTTAATACATGCAAATACTCTTCAAAACAATTTTCATGGATTAGAACATTTAATATTTTCCAATTTTTGCAGATAAGGAAAACTAGTCACAGAAAATTAGGTAACCCTGGAAGGTTACACAGTAAGCTGCAGAGCCAGGTTTCAAACTGAGAATTTGACTCTAGATTCTGCACTTAATTACCATACTAATGATAACTCACATTTTAAAAATTCAATTTCGTGATTTTTCTCTTATGAAAGCACTTTCATTATAATTTAAGTTATTAATATATAAGTATTAATGTTACTATACCAACTATTATCAATAATTTACATATTAGGAAATAAGATTTTAAAATTTATATATTTCTTTGAAATATTCATTCCACATTTATTATTATCACCATTGCATTCTTTCCTCTTCATAGTGAATAAGTAGAAATGGGGATTTAGTATCCAAAAACCTATTAACATTGTATTATTTTTCCGGGAAAATGGGTAGTAGACTTTGGTTGCAAAATTGTGTCCCGTCCCCTCCACCCCCACCCCCACCCCCACCCCCAGCCCCGTGATCTGTTCTTTATCATGTGTCAATATTATTTAACTTCTATTTCTATAAAACATGAGGAATTAATAGGATGGGTTTGAGTTGCTATTATATTTACTAAAAGGATCCTAGTATAACACAACAGCTGAGCTTTGCCACAGGACACGAAGAGGCACAATATCCTTGCACCGCCTCCCTTGCCACTCACAGGGTGACCTCAAGATTGGCTACTCTACTTCCTCCCTCCAGATTCTGTTTCTTCCATTCAGAAAAGGTTCCAGTGAAGACGGTGTAATGACAATGGCTAGGAAAATAGACTAGTTACTCTTTCTTTTGTGCCCAGGAGGGTACCCTGCACAGGAAGAACCTTTTGAACTGCTCTTATCAAACTGACAAACAAAAACTCTGTGTAAGAGACAAGATTGCTTCATCCAGCTAAAAACAACACTTACTGAAAGATCACTTCAAGTGACTCATTCTCTAAACTTCTCAAGGCAGAGGACCTATCTTGATGATTGTTTGTCCCCAATAATTAGAGTATAGTTATTAATTTTAAAATATTTGCACAAAGATGTTAATATGCAATTCGTAGTTAGAATACAATGATCTGCAACAATAGTCCCTGGTGAACTCGCTGAGATGAGTAAAGCAGTAAGGTAAAAAAGAGTATTGGGAGCAGAAAGAACAGGATGTGCAATTGTCCTGGGGGTGGGAAACATGGGCAAATAGATAAAATAATAAGGCACCAATATAGGTGTTTAAGTTAAATAAAAACACTGCCAAATATAACTCTCTTTCTGCTAAATATAATATGGGAAGCTCTGATTCTCACTTTTTTTACTTGCATTATGGAAAGTGTGCTTTCCCAATACTCAGCAACTTTGGCCTATTGCCTCGGCCTTATGAGGACTCTTAACAATTGCTGCTCACACTGGCACATTATTAATGGGGCCAAATCTTAATTTTCTTGCCTTGTATTCATCAGAGTCTTTCTTCATCAATCAATTTTCCTCCATTTACCATAATTCATATCAGTGAGAAAATACATAAAATAAACATGAATTTTGTGGATGAATAAAAATCACTGAAAAGTAAGGTATTTTTTAATCTGCTGTTTTTTCTTTTTATTTTTTAAACAACCTATTAATTTACATTTGTTCTATTAAAAGAAAAACTAGTGGCAAGCATATTTTTACATCAGCCAAATCACAGATTGACACAATTAGCAATGGCTTAGTTCACTATCCTTCAAATAAACCTTATAATTTCACACTATTTTAAAAGTATCTGCCTTGTCTAAAATTTTGATCACTATTGCCATCAGCTCTCACTTTTACTTTTTATTCATTAGCTTGCTATGTTACACTTTAGAACTTTCTGAACAATACATTGAGATTTCAGAAAACACACATTTACATACACTGATGCTACAGTTTCTCTATGAATATTATCTATAACTTGAGTACTACACTCTGCTTGGGAAGCAGTTCTAAATTTAAATATTATCTTTAAAATAGTACAAGCACCTGAAAAATGAGGGTACCACATATTTATAAGGGATTGTCCCAATGCCTATCACCATTTTCAAATTAGTGACAAATAATTACTGAAGGAAAGAACGTTTGCTGTAAGTCTTCATTGAGTTCAATAAACAGCTTTGTTGTAATTCCTTAACATCCCTCCCCCCCAAAAAATCTACTTCAAGGAAGTACTTATGGTTTTTTTAACTGACTGCATGTCTGATCTTTTGAGCTCCCTCCCACCAGAGCATTCTTAGGTCAGTCTTTAACCATTCTAGAAAGTTTAGACAGTGACCTGAGGCCACTGGGTCACTATTAACAGATTCTCATACACACCCATCAACATGTGAGAACAACACCTGCTATGTACTCCTATGAATTTAATTGTTCTAGTTGGAGAAATTAACAAAACGACCTTGTCAAGTTTATTCCTTTTAGCCAAGCAGGTATCTCATTCCTCTAACAAAGGATACTGAGGAGGCTTAGTGCTCAAGATGAAAGAGCAGGCTTGAGTTCTTGTCCTAATTATTCTATTTTTACTGTGAATATAACTGTGCCTTAAATTTGTATTCATAACAAAACCTGTGGCAGGATCTACTTCCATATTTGAATCAAAAGTCTCTGTACAGTACTTGGAGAAAAAGTGCTTGATGTACTATTTATTTATAGACTATTCAGGGTGCTACTTCCACTTACTTTTTATATGTAAAAACAACAAGCCAGCCATCTGCTGTACAAAACAGAGTGCAAATAAACTGTTTAGCCTATCTAGTTTTCAGGGTTCTGGAAGCGGTGATACCAGCCTAGATGAGCTCCAAGTTGTCTGTGTAGGCAGAAAGTATGGATTTAATACCACTTATCAACACACCTTATTGCGTGCACTCACCCTATTGCATGCACATGTAACTCAAGTTGACCTGGCTTGCTAGTGGACTCCCTAACTAGAAGCATGTTAACTGTCAAGTTTATATATTAATATGATGGTAGTCAGCAGTGTAAAAGTTAACTAAGAACAAAATTAGTCAATAAGCTGTAGATTGAAGTGTAACTTAAATGGATACTACCTCACAACTGTCAGAATAGCTATAATCAACAAGACAAAGAATAATACATGCTAGAGAGGCTGTGGAGAAAAAGGAACCCTCAGAAACTGCTGGTGGGAATATACAACCACTATAAGAATCAGTATGGAGGTTCCTCAAAAAATTAATAATATAATTACCATACAACCCAGCAATCCCTTTTCTGGGTATCTAGCCAAAAAACTTGAAAACCTTAGTACACAAAGATATATGCACACCAATTTTCATCACCACATTGTTCATAGTGGCCAACTCATGAAAACAACCAAAGTGTCCTTTGATAGATAACTGATAAAGAAGTTGTGGTACATTTACTGTACCACAACTGGAATACTACTCAGTGATAAGAAAAGATGAGAAACAGCTATTTATGACTACATGGATAGACCTTGAGATCATCATATTAAGCAAGATAAATCAGACTGAAAACAATCAAGAGCCATATAACTTCACTTACAGGTGGAATATAAAACTGAAAGTAACAAAGAAACAAAAACTCATGGACACTGTCAATAACAAAAACAAAAACTCAATGACACTGTCAGTGGTTACCTGATGGTAAGGTGGGAGGGGGGTGAGGGTAGTAGGGAAGAGGCATCAAATATATGGTGTTGGAAAGAGAACTGACCCTGGTGGTGAGCACATAATGCAATACATAGACAATGTAATGTAGAAATGTACACCTGGAACCCATGTAATTTTTACCAACCAATGTCACTCCACTGAATTTAAAAATTAATTTAAAAAATGGTTGGGTGACACAGGCAGAAAGACTAGGAAAGGCATTGACTGAACCACTGTTTGTTGTGAGATGGCCCAGGAAACAATCCTGAGTGAATTCACAGGGTCTTGAAAATGAGAAAGTGCTATAGTATCACTAGCCCTTTTTAAGCAAATGAGCTGTAGTAAAGTAGATCGTTTGGCCTCATCACTTTATCCTTGCAGTTGCACTTCTTGGAATGTTGATACAATCTCTAAAATTGATCCCAACAAAATTTATTTTAGAAAGAAATATTGGCTGGAAAATGGTATCTGGGTAACACTGGGAGGAAAGAAATGAGTAATTGCTCAGTGTAATTAAGTGTTAAGCTCCTGGAAAGCTTGTTGTTTTCAAACAGATTCTCACCCTTAGTATACATTCAATATTGAATGGACAAATAAAGGATTGTGGTTAGTTCTTCCAAAAAACCTGAATTCGGAGAATTTATTTGGTTGTTAATGAATGAGTATGGAACCACCAAGGAGTTCAGAAGACAAAGTATGAAAAAGCAGTTTGCAGAAATATTACTGTAGTGATTCATTCTGGTCATGAATGTGAAAATTTGAAGCATAGTGAATAGCTTGTGTGAAGAAAACTTTTTGAAATTAACCAAGGTAATGTCCACAACCATCTATTTTTAGTTGTATTTCTCTATCTTGATTCCAAAAAGTTGGAGCAAGTATATTTCTTAGTACTTAAATTATATTCATGGTTTCATAGTCTACCTATTAAAATCTATATTTTACTGCATCCTAAAAAAAATTTTTTTTAATAAAAAATAAAAAAATAAATCTGTATTTTTATTACACAGGGAAAATGCCCCATCCAACATATATGCAAAATTATGTAAAAATTATGTAAAATATATGTAAAGTTATCAGGTCAATGTCAGAAAAATAAAAGGTACTGAATAAATTTTAGATAACACTTTTTAAGTGTTACTATTAATTCACAATTAGTATTGTTTTTTAAGTTCCTACTTAGACATTGCTTTTTATTGTTAGCTGTACTATTATTTATCACTGTGATCTGTCAAACTGAAAAAAGATTATATCTATATATACATACATGTTTATATGCAAGATAAATAAAATACAATGATTAATGCAATGGTTAAGCACCCATGTTTCTACCTCCTGCTTAAAATATAGAATATTACTAACAGAGCTGTCTTCCTTCTTATTTACATGTTACTAATGATTTCTATTGCCTCTTCACCAAAATATCTATTTATGTCTTTTGTTTACTTTTCTGAGTTGTCACTTTCTTATTAGTGCTCTTTAAATACTCTAAATATTACTATTTAACATATAATTGATGCAAATATTTTCCTCCAGTTTGTAGCTTAAGTTTCTATACTTTTTAATAAAATGTTTTTTGCACAGAAATTTTTACTTTAAATTATCTGAATTTACCAATCATTTCCTTTATTGTTTATTATAGACACAAGTGTCTTATAAAAACATTCCTCACTCTGAATTCACATAGTCTTATCTTAATTCAAATAATTAATGCATAATTGGTGAATTATGCATCAGACATTTTCCAGAATCTTAAGCATATCACTAAATGAAATTCATGAATGTTTTTTTCTTCATTTTCCCACATGTGTTTACCTTGCCTTAAGGTGAATTTTTATTTATGGTGTGAAATATTAATCCATTTTGTTTGTCTATTTTTGATAAGTATAATCAATTATCAGAGCACTAATTAAAGAAAACTACATCCTTTTCTCAGTGAACTGCAATGCCACCTCTATAATAAATGAAGTATTCATACATATACAGCAATATTTCTAAGCTCATTCTTTGTTCATTTTATCTTCTTTTTATCCTCATGTTACTATATACCCTGGATTACTCTGGCATTATAATAAGTTTTCATATCTACTTAGGCAATTCTTTCCAATGTGTCATTCTTCATGAATATTTTGTATATTCTGAGTCCTTTGATTTGCCACATAAATTTTAAATGTGTCTTATTAAATCCCATACAAATAACATTATAGTTTTAATCAGAATTGCATTTTGTTAAAATCAATTTGAAATAAACTAGCCTTTTCCTAATCATGAACATGGTATATGTTTTTTATATATTTTGTTTACATCTTTTAAAATGGTTTTCAGTATAGTTCTACAACTCTCTTTAATAATATCTGACACCATTTTTAGACATTATTCCTAGATGATTTCACAATGTTACGACATTTACATTTTGTATTTTATTTAAATACTTTTTCTTCTAGCTGGTAGATAGAAATGCAATCATTTTTTATATAACGTGTCATATTTTAAACTCTCATAGTACATGGTTATGGCTCACTAAATAACAGAGCCTTCATAGACAGGGTGTTTTGTTTTGTTTTCTGAGATATGATCAGTTGTTATTTTTTGAATCAGATCTTCCATAGAAAATTTTTCTTCATTTTGACTCTTTCTTCTTCCCTTCTGAAAAAGGGAAATCACTACTCCATGTATATCTTTCCAAAGCTAAACAACTTTCCTTATCCTACATCTCTCTAATTGCACTTCAGTTGTTTTATTTTTGGTCTAAAAAATATTTAGATATAGCAACATCTATATAGATGAATTTAGACAATTTGAACTAAAGTCAAATCTAAATTATCAGGTTCTAATTATAAATAGAGGTAAAAATCTTTATCACTCTGAAGAAAATACAAACTGAAAGAAAGAAACTACCTTGCCTCATAGAGTTTGGGTCCTAATTTTGAATAATCTGGCAAAGAATGGTCTTTTCCTTTATTTTATGTTAATTTTAACTATTGTCAGGAGTTATTAGAAGAACAAACCATGATTCAAGGTGAAGACATGTTTAACTAAATTTCTTAATATATGCAGTAATTCATTTTTCTTTAAGTGTGTTTTCATTTAGGGAGTTCCATCTTGTAGTCACTGGCCCCAAATCATAAGCATTAGCAATTAACACTTTTTTTTTTTTCAGAACAAACAGAAAGTGTAGTTATCTTTCAATTGAACACGTTTTATCTCTAGTAAGCACTTCTTTAATTGGATTTTTATTTGGAATACTTTAGTTTATTCTCATTTGACTTGATCTTTTCTCTTTTAATTTTTCCCATTAGTATTACATAGTGGCTGACATCTACTTGCCTTCATATTCACGATAACACTTTTATTTCCTTTAATGCTAACATTATTACTTCAGTGTGTGCTTTACAAGCCTACTGGGTAGGCACGATTCTGTTAGCCTGAACTACCTTTCTTCAATACACACTTAGCTATCTGATAGTTTCTACTTTAATGCTTAGTTTACAGAGTAGGTGACAATAAATAACTAGAGCTTACAACATAATCATAATTGTCCCTGAACACTGGTTTAATATCCCTTTACATTTGGAGATGTTACAAACACATTTTAAAAATTACTGTTACTGTTATTAATATCATTGAGATGAGACATTTGAAGATATAAAAACTTAATGCATGCATCTTATTTAAAAATTTATCTGCTGGCCAATAAACATTAATTAGTGTCAAATATATGACTGAGTCTCATAACAAATAAAGTGTTATATAAAAGTGCTATTGAATTGTACAATAGGGAATGCACTTTCTGCTTAGATCCAATCAGAAGAGATTCCTTCTGAGAGAGAGTGGAATATTACCTCTGACTACTGCAATAGAAAAGAATGCTGATATAGCCGAAGGCACTAGCTGCAAAATTAGGTTCTCAGAGAGAAAGGTACGCTAGTGCCACATGAACTGACAATGTGGTCCTTGGGGTTAACACATCAAGCAGGCTCCCCACATTTAGTAAAAAAGTTTAGAAAAAAAAATTTTAATGTGAGTCAGTGAATTAAAAACTTGGCTCTTAAGGTAAATTTGGGAAAATCAGTTCAAAGAAAAATATAAAAATTCTGCAAACACCAAAGAAATGCCAAAAAGAAACTGCTATGGTTTTTGAAATGAAATGAGCTAGGGATGAAGATTACCCGAAGAATCTAGGTAGGTGGCTCCTGAGGCACTCTGGGAATAGGGCCCCATCAATACGAAGAGAACATGAAAGATGGTCAGAAAACACAATGAATTGAAATGGTAGGGTTTTTTTTTAAAAAAGGTTATGACCTAAAATTATGTTAGTTAGGAAAATGAATGCCAGTTCTCAATGTGCATTCTAGCTTTTTTTGTCTTTTAATATTTTTGTTATCTCCATTAAATTCTCTATTAAAAGTCTCCCTCTTTAGGCTACACCATGGCTACAGTACAGAATGATGTTATTAACAGACTTTGCTTGCCTGTGTGTTTGTGCCACAATTAAAAGAACATGAACCTTTTTCTTTTCATTATTGCCAATTCCTCATAAGACATATCTTATCCCTACTCTAGAACAATAGCTCTACTTTTATTTTTTTTAAATTACTACAGAAATATCACATTAATCTCAAGAGGACTTCCCATGCTATGTTGAACATCCACTATCCTCTCTCTCTCATACACACACACTTCCGACACACACCACTCTAAGACATAGTCCTAGTCCATGACACAAATTCTCAGACACTATGTCATTTCACATTATTCAAAAAAATCCTTATGGCTATCTTCACTGACTGATTAAGTTACTCATTGATTTATGAAATATATCTATATTTCGGAGGTACTAAAAAGATTACCAAAGAAATCAGTCAAGGTAGGAAAATATGGGTTTGGCAGTCAAAAAAAAAAAACCTTGGGAGTGGTTTCTTTACTACTTACTTTCTATGTGCCCCTTTTACCTCCATCATGCAGGTTGATCATTTTGACAAATATTATACTACCTGGCTTATAGATGTGCTTAACATTTTTCACAAACATAAATAAAACAATTCAGTGAAGTAGAGTGCAATGATCTCTTCAAGAGATCACTAGTCACATAGGGTATTCATATGAACAAAAATTAACTAGGACCCTTATCTCTTGCCACATTAATTTTAAGTGTTTCACAACCCTAAAGGTGATAAATACAACAATACAGTTTTAAGAAAAAAATAAAAACATAAGAAAATTTATTTATGACACTGGAGTAGGCATTTCTTCCTAAACAGGAAATAAAAGATTCTGGGCCTAATTTTCAGCTCACAATCTCCTGTGATGACAAAAGCGGGAAAGACTCTTTTTACAACTCTCTCTACAGGTCACCTATCTGTCAGAGAATTGCTTGGATTGGCAATTAATAGTCTGAACCTGGAGCCTGAGATGGTCTTCAGTTCATCTTGATTTGGGGGTAAGCAAAGCAGACCTTTAAAACTCTAACTCAGTTACTGGATAGAGGTTACCAGCTTGAAAGAGGAGAGAAAGAGCCAGGATCTAATTTCAGAGATCAAGGGGGAAGGGCCTGCTAGTTGCATGATTTAGTACAAAGATTTTCTCTTAGTACCCTCTTTTAGCCCCTTGTTTTATTATGATGAATGGTTCTAGTTCCAGAACGTCATTGCTCTCTCTAGAAAATTAGTCTCTCTTGGGCATGGCCACATCATTTACCAGTCTATATGTATTTGGTGTAATTGAAAATTTCTTTCTAACTTAACAACAACAAACCACAACAACATCAAATAAAACATTAGATGTCAGGAAAATCCTTTATATCACAAATGCTTTAAGAGTCATTCTTTCTCACTAGAATGGTTTTCCTTCATAATATAATAACAATCACTACATATGCAAATATGTTTGAACTTACTGCAATGTTATTAAATAAATGTTTATTGGCTCCATTTTTTTTTATCTAGCCAGAGATTATGATCAATAAAATGTAGAAGCAATGTTACTATTCTAAATGTTTCAAAATTATTATTTATCCTAAAGGTAATATGTATCTACTCTAAGAAATATATCTACTCATGCACACATACTTCTCAGTACTTCCTTCCACTGAAGCCTCAATCTTAACTGCAGTTGGTATCTCCAGTAGAAAAAAGTTATTAAAAAAAAAAATTTACAACTCAATGTTAGAAGAATTATGATCATAAAAATAGCACGTTTTTCTATGTGAAGGTTATATAGAGACCACCATAGTTATTACAATATTTCTCAAGTGGTTGTTTTAACGCAATACTGAACAGACAATGTGCTAAAACACTGGGTGAGAGATCGTGTCGCAAAAGCCACAGGAGATCGACAGCAAGTAGCACATGGTTGATTTCTGGAATATTAGCACAGTTCCTTTGGTACAGAAATAAATCTTTTTTTTTTAAGTGCCAGCTCAAGTAGGCATTAATATTTCAAAGAGCACCAATTTCATATACATGCAAAATTTTTTTACTTCACAGAGTATAAAATTTCCTAAGTGCCATTAATTTGTCAAGAGATCTCATTATTTTTCACTTATATAATGGAAGAGATAGTTTCCACGGTACCTTTGGGAACATAAAAAATAATAATAATTTTTTTCTAGAAAAACTATTGGTTTAAAAATTAGTTCTGGAGACATAATAACTTTTTATTTATACAGCTTATCATTTCAAACCAGCTATCCAGACATGCTGTTATAAAGTGCACATAATGAATATGTTAAGACATGATTTCAAGGTTATGATAATGCAGATAAAAGACACTGTATATAAATATTTTAGTAGCTATATTAGTCACCTCAGGATGCCATAACAAAATACCATAGACTAGGTGGCTTAAATAACAGAAATGTGTTACTCACAGTTCTAGAGGCTGAGAAGTACACGATCAGAATGCCAGCATGGTTGACGTCTGAGGAGGGGCCTTTTCTTGGCTCGCAGATGGCTGTTTTCTTGACATATCATCACACATGGCAGAGAGCAGAAGCTCCCTGATCTCTTTTCATAAAGACACTAATCTCATCATGAAGACCCCACCTTCATGGCCTTCCCTAAACCTAATTATCTCCCAAAGGCCCACCTAATACCATCTCATTGGCAGTTAAGAGCTTTGACATATCAATTTTGAGGTGATACAAATAGTCCATAACAGTAGAACAACAGGCAAAGAATTTAAGAGTGTAATTTTGAAACAGAGTTGTTTAACTTACTATTCTGTACTGAGACTGAGATTTTGCAAACTGCACTGCTTGGTATCTGTGATGGTGGACCCCACTGGTGGACTCCACTGGTGGAAGAGTGGTCTAGTGTCTCTGATTCATCTTTGGCCACACCTCAGCCATAAACAGTATGCTGTATAAGATTTAGTTGCACTTCTTGTATTCTGTTTGAAGCTAGGACATTTTTATACTTTTATAAGAATTGTTCATTTGTACTTGTTGCCCATTATTCTAAAAATGTTTTTGTTACTTTTTCTCAATTTCTGTATTTTTCCAAATGGTTACAGAACTACCCAACACCATTTATAAGATGCACATATTGATGCTAAAACCAGTGAATGAACATTTGAGAAAACAATAATATCCTTTAAGATATCTGTTAACTCCATGGGGGGGAGATAAAAACTACAATGAAGAGAATCTTTCTATAGCTGGTCGAACTTTACATACAGTGCAGAAAGCCAGGTGATCAAGGTCAACATCATTAAATAAGGCACTAAAATCATGAACCTGACTGATCATATGTACACTCATGACACAATGCCATTTCTCTCTAACCTTTTCAAAAATGCATAACCTCAATCCAATCATGAGTAAATATCAGAAAAACCCAAATTGAGGCATATCCAGCAAATTGCTGACCAGTACTTTTCAAAGGTATCAAGATTGTAATGCCTTTCAAGAATGATTTTCAAATTAAACATTTGTCTTGTGCTAAACACACACAATTCTTAAGATACACACATAAACTCTATACCAATTAATATAAAGCTCGTTCCAAAGAAATGTCATTATTTTCTGTAATTCCTCATTTGGCTCAATCAAAAATGATATAAATGTTAAAAGTTCCTTAAGTATTGGTTACTATGAAAATAGTTTTATTTAGAAAAATGAAAATATGCTTTGTTCAAAAGTGATTTCTGAATATATTAAATAAAAACTTCAGGTACTAACATAAGAGAAGTAAAAGGTGACAGGTGCTTAAATTTAGGAACTACACACCTCGTTAAGAATGTATGAAAAAACAATCAAATCCTTTTTACAACACCCCAGCAATGTCATCTCCCTCTCCCTAGTACGTACAAGTAGAGGACTAGGGAGGATGACCAACACCAGAATCATGAGTGAACTACCACAGTTTTTGTTTCCTCCTCCAATATGAAAGAAGGACTATATCTTTCCAAAGAGTTCAACGTAGGGTGTCTCAAAACAAAAAACACATACTGAAACTGCAGTGTCTGAAGCCAAAAGAGATACATGTTTTATTTCCCATCGACTATGGGCTTATTCCACACATTTGATGTAGTTCTTTTGTCTACACGACTAAAAGTTACCGAGAATGGGAGACAGCAGGGCAGAGAGGTGTCAGCACGAAACAGTCTGCTTGCTCACCACTCTGCATGGTGAAGGTTGTTAGCTCCCCATGAATTAGTGGCCATGAAAACCAGCCGAGCATGAGATGTCTTGCTGGTAACCTGCCCAAGAGCATTAAGCAGCAGGAGTTTGTATGGTAGGCTGCCAATGGCAGGAGATGGGAAAGATGGAAGAATTGCAGCTAGAGTTAATTTACTGCAGGGAGGAGCTGTTTTGAGAGGAGGCAACCTGCAGTTCACGCTGAGAGAACGTCTCTAACTGGCCCTTCAAGGAGGCTGTCCTGTGGGCAACAGGTCATTGAGAGATGGCCAGTTCAGTTAGGAGCACACTAATCATACATGAGCTACATGATACCCATGTGTCCTCTTTATATCTCCTATCCCTCCTGCTTCCTGTCAATCGCACCAACTAAGAATTTACATTTTTTATTCTGGGTTTCAATGCATGCTTTTGTTTTGAGAAAGGGTGTCATAAAAATATTTTCAAAAGTATATCAAAAGTTAAAGATTTTTATAATTAACCGCATCCAAAATTATACAAGTTCATACAATCAAAAATCACAGAGTTATGGGAGACATGTAAGAATTCAACAATTAATACAGAGAAAGAGGTATAATTATTAGAAGCAGAGACTTACCTTGTGTTCTCTTGAAAGGAAATATTAAGTGCATTATCTATAGGAAAATAAAACAGTAAAACAATCATATTTTAAAAAATAATTTTTCTTAGGTCTTATACATACTTCACACCATTTTGTGGCTCATCTGCTTTCTAAATAGGTACAAAGATACACATTACTTTTTAATTAAATGTATGCATTCTCCTATATGACAGGGACCAGCTTTAGATTTTCCATCTTTTTTTGCATCACTATACCGTCTCTTTTTAACCAATTGTTCTTAAGCAATTCAGACTACAGGCATCACATTATACAACCACCCAGAATCAATAAAGCTGGGTCTTTAATGTAAGCTTATTTGATAAATGATATTTGAAAAATATTTTACAGTGGGGAATTTACCTTATTATATAACTGTATAGAATAGAGGCCCTTTTTAAAGAACACAATGAAATATAATGGTAGGTAGTAAAGCAAAGGGCATTTTATTCAGAAATTTATGCAGCATAAACTGGAGTTAGTCACCTAGGAAAATGATGCATATCAGAAAAAAGAAATAAGTCACTTTCTCTTAAATTACTCTAGTGGCTCCAAACAAGGGAAATAATGCAATTTAGAGTTAGACTGGCTGCACAACATAAAGTATAATTTAAGCAAAAAAAAAAGAGGGACTAGTATATAAAAGAATGGTATATAAAACTCTTATACTTTTAATATTTCTTTTGTTAAACTGAAAGTCAGAATATATTGAGACTACATGCTAGAAAATTTAGGGGGAAGAAGCGAATTCCATTGACATTCATTTGAAAAAGAGAAATTTTTCACAAATAGGATGTACTGTACCTAACTAGTGATTTTCTGTC
This sequence comes from Craseonycteris thonglongyai, assembly GCA_004027555.1. Classification (NCBI taxonomy): domain Eukaryota; kingdom Metazoa; phylum Chordata; class Mammalia; order Chiroptera; family Craseonycteridae; genus Craseonycteris; species Craseonycteris thonglongyai. Next base: position 15,891 of record PVKE010006405.1, on the reverse strand, counting down.
CTCTGCTTTCTATTTTTGTCAACATCTATATAGAAATAAATGCTGTCTCCCCCACAAACCTCCTTTTCCTTTCATACTCAGCCAGAAGCAAAGCATAATAAAGCAGCCACCTCACTGATTGATGCTGGTAAACTAACAATACCAAAAATGTTCAATTACAGAATCATTGTAAACTGCAGGAATATTTTAAGACTATGTTTGTAGCTAATTCAGTATACCGCTGACTTGCTTATTAATTTCATAATGTTACATTATTTGGTTTAAGGCTTTGACTATATAGAACTAGAGTTTAATTCCATTATTGGAATTTTAGTGAGCTTAGTTTAGCTTCATTACTTTCTTGGTAGTCAAGGATATATTATATATATATATATATTATTCTTAAAAGCCTTTATGATTGACTATGTTTGGATTTTAATTATTACTTTTTATAAATGAAGAACAGATGTGTACAACTGGTAGCACTACCCTATGGTAGCCAAGTGTGTCTTCATATGAATAGGATCACCTTATGCCATAGGAAAAAAACATAATAAAAATAAATCTTACAGTACTTTATTCAATGGGTAACATGTTCAATAAGCCAACCCAGTTTATAAACTACACTGTAAACCAAATATACATGAGATGCATTTGGCTTAATCCCCAACACTATTTGACTTTAAAGATGTTATTTAATATTCTAGAGTCTAGACCACAGGTATTTTATTTAAAATTTTTATAAAGATATATAAATTTATATAGAGAGCTTATAGAACTGTTTCCAGAATAAAAACAATGTCATGTAATTTAAAAACTTGTAATTCAATTCTTAGGTATTAATGTTTTATGCAAAACATTATGTGAGGTGGTACATTGAGATAACTATCAGATTGATTAAGACTGATACCCTGATGCATCTTCAACTAACTGTTGCATTTCATTTTAATTTTCTTAATAAGATATTAAGATATTTATAAATGAGAAATTTGGATTCCAAAATGTTAGAGAGAATGAACTGGTGCTCCTGCAAGGACTAGAATCTCTTTTCTCCCATAGTCTTTTATCTTTGACAGTCTTGGACAGTATCGGATTAGAGAAGTAATTCTATTTCTTACTTTTTTTTTATTAGATTGTAGGTTTTTGCCCTAATTATAGTATTAGAATATTTTCTCAAGACAAAGTATAATAGCTTCCTTTCTACTGTATTTTTGGCAAGATTAGTCAACTCAGAAACCTCAATACAAAGAATTACAATACTCATAAACTGAATTTAATATGTAATTAAATCAAATAGCGTGTGTGGGGGGGGTGCGCGTGCATGCGCGCGCACGCACGCACCCATTTGCATGCACTTGGGATCATTAGAAATGTTTAAATTACATTAGAGACATATCTTGATAAATGGACCACATTTTGACAGATAGACATTGGAGGTTGGAGTGGAAGAGCTATCTTATATGCATAACAATTTGTAGAGTAGTTTTTATGAAATAACAAACATCATATACAAATATGCATACCTATAGGAGAAAATGTAAAGCAGAAGTTTGGCTTTAAAGACTACATTTGTCTTTCCTTTGATAGATATTAGGAAATTGTTGAAATGTTCTTAGCTGGGAATTGTTAAAAATAATATTTTGGAAGCATTATTAGAAGAGTTTTGTAAAGGGTGAGCTGAAAACAAGGCTGTTAAAAAGTAGTGAGTTATTTCAGCACTGGAAGGATTAAGTAGACCTGCCAATCATTAGCAGATGTCAGAAAACTAGAATTGAGTTTAGGGCCTTTTTGAAGACTTAAGCAGATATAAAATCCCAAAATATGGCTGACCTGTATGAGATGAGGGTGGACCAGAACCATATAGAAGATGCATTCTTAATTCTTATAGCAATAGAAAGGCACTGACAAATTTAAGAAGTAGGTGTATTAGTCAGAGTTACGTCAGGAAAATAGATAACAGTTTATGTATTTCAAGCAGAATATATTTTATATAAGGGAACAAACATCAAAAAATATGTTGGAAAATCTAAAAGAATGAAATACAAAAACCGGTGGTTTTCAGTTACCCTTCTCCAGCTATGCTACAAAGGCAATAGTTGCAGCATAACACAGGTGTCAGGAAAGTTTGTGAAGCCAGTGCCAACGTCACACCTGTCTCTTGTTCCCAAGACATGAAAAGAAAGTCTAGCTAATCACTGTAAAACTCATTCACTCTAAGTCTCATTCATCTATTGCCTCTACCACAAAAGTATTTCTTCTACTGCTCTACTACTCTCATCCTTAACGTTCCATCATATTGATGGAAGGAACTTAATATTTGCAACCCTGTTGGCAAGGGTATCTAAGATTTTCAAAGCTATGGACAGGTTTGGAAAGGATGAGGAACAACCAGCAACAGCCAGTACAGTGGAGGAAGGATGGTATGATCAGATTTATATTTTAAAGTTTTATTTTTATTAATTTTTGACAGAGAGAAACACAGACAGAGAGATACAGAGAGAAGGGGGAGGGCCCAGAGCAGTCTCCATAGTTGACATTAGTTTTCCATATAGTTTCACTCCACAGGTGGGCACAGGGCTGTGCAGGACAGGAACTGGGCCGGGAGCCTCCCACATAGGTCCGGGCAGGAACTGAACTGGGGGCACACCCCAGTTCAGCATGTGGGTCCGCATGGGCCGGGGCCAGGATTCAATCCTCGGTCCCCAGGGCTTCAAAGCAAGCGCTTAACCTGCTGAGCCATCCCAGCTTTCCCATAGATTTATAATTTAAAATGCTTACTTAGTTGACTTGTGGTAATGTTGAAGGTGGAAACAAACTTATGATTGACAGATGTTTAAAAAACAAGATAGGGAGAAGCCGATGTGGCTCAGTGGGTTAAGCGCTCACTTTGCAGTGCCCCCAGTTCAGTTCTCTCTGTGTCTCTGTATCTCTCTCTCTCTCTCTCTCTCTCTCTCTCTCTCTCTCTCTGTCAAAAACAATAAAAAATATATATGTAAAAAAAATAGGCATGTTTTAGAAATGGAATGAATTATTCTACACGTTATAATTATATGATATATAAAATTTCAAAGACTTCTAAAAATTCTTCTTTACCCCACTTTATATCTTAATTAAGCCTGACTAAAAAGGAATAGTGAGGACAAGAAATATTTTCTACATAAATTATTAGAGAAGGCAAATAATTTATTTCAGGTTTATTATTTTATGGTGTTTGAGTATTGCAATATGTTTAAAAACTAAATCATAAAGATGCAATATAAAGAATTTGTCAGCCTTACAGAACACAAGTACATGAATCACATGCCAAAGAGTTGGAGAAAAAATTCATTAGTCACTTTTTAGATTATCAAACTGTAAAGTAAAAATAAAACAAGAGAAATATATTTTTATATTTCCATTTTAAAAATAATCTGTAAACTAGCTCCTAAGAGTTTATCTTTATTGAGGGAAGTGAATAAGTAGAATGGGTTGGGGAATTTTTACAGCAAAAACAAATCAAATCTGCTACACAATTTTATTTAGTACCGTGGGGATATCGCAAACTAGAGTAGCATGTCATGACCCTTCAGGGATAGTTTTCACAAGAAAAAGTGGAATATGCCAATATAGAATATGCAGCTTGGCAGTGTTATGTGAGAGGCAGATTCCAGAGTCTATATCTATAAACCAATAATGTAAATAATAAATGAGATAAGTAATAAACCCCAATGTCTAATGTTCTGCCCCATCCCCAGTTTTTCTCATGTGTATGACATGAAGTTTTGTAGAAAAGAACCTTTAACCAAGTACAGACTTCCCATGTATCTGGGCTCTGAATGGTTCCCTATTGTCATGATAGCCCACACCAGGCCTTTAGCATGACATAATTTTAGTTGATTTATTGTTAATCATGTGATGATGAATTGAACCTCTTGCTTCTATTCTCTGCCACACGTGAGTTGATCTGCACGTATTACCTCTTCTGGACGTACCTGTCCTATTTAGAATTCAGAATTCTTGGTGTGCCATAATCTCATATCTCTGATGAGTTCAAAAAATGTAATAATTTCACAGTTCTTGTGCCGTCTTCTCCTTATTAGTAATAGCATAGGAGTAATGCATCCTTTTTCCAGCTTTATGCTTTCAGGTCAAAAGTGTAACTCCTCCCAAGATTTAATTTTTAATTGCACATTTCAGAATGTTTATGAATTCTACAAGACACTGCAACATAGACTAACATACAAACCCACTTACAAAGTAGTTTTGGAGAGTTCACTGGGCAAAACCAGACCTTGGAATCTAGCAAGTCCCTTGTTAACTTAATACCTGGCCTCCGTTGCTGGAAACAGCTCATGGTCTGCTCCTGTCCACTCTCCCAGCCCACACCACACCCCACAACTGCCACCAACAGGAATTTACAGCCATCCAGAAGCTCTTCGTAGTTCTGATATGTGAGCCTCTGGTGGCAGGTCCTGTAGAAAGAAACACCCACTTCCTGTTTAGAGAGTAATGTCTTCCCTGCATCACTGACTGGGGGACCATCAACTGCATACCTTTAGGAGCATCCCTTTGCATCCACAGGCATGCTGTCTGCTCCTGTGATGATCATTAATTACAATGCAACTAAAATCCACTTCCCAGAGTCTGGGGATTTATTTTTGAACCACAAATCACTAAGTAAACTAAATCCAGTTTCAGTTTTTTGTTTTTTGCTCAGTGGTTCATTTCTTTTCACAATCTTCCCTCCATCTTGAGGTAATGGGAAGAAAGAGCTTGTGTCTGCTACTGGAAGTAATCCAATCTAAACAATTAATCTCTAGGAGCTAATGTTGGGACAATAGCATAAACACACACACGCACACTCATACGTATATGCCCATAAGCCGATGCAAACACACACACATTTATACCACTCCCATTAAAGTCAGATAATATAATAATTTTCAAAACACAGATATACAAATACAGATGAGAAAAAAATAATCTAACTTTAAGAGTCATAGTTTTGATTAGAGATTCACATATGTTAGTATAACAAGCCTACAATCTTAATTAGAAGTTTCTCATTTGTACTTTTTCACTTAACTTTCCCCAGAACCTGATTTATACATTTTAGGGGCTCACTGAAGTAGCTTGTGTCATACCTACTACTATTTTCTAATAAATGTATTCTCTGCCTCAACGGAAAGTCTGAATTTCCAAATTAAAGAGAAAATTTACACAAGTTAAAAAAAAAATACTTAAATCTTTTTCTCAACAAGAACCGTATCACATATCTGGCAAAGGTAAATTGAAATAATTTATTTTGATCTACTGATTATTAGAGGAAATAGCATTTAGAAAGTTTTTAGACTATAGTGGAAAAAATCAGTTCCATGGAAGCTATTTTTCTCCCAAATTACATTGTGTTGGCATTTCTGAGTTGCAACCTATTTGTGTAATCACTTTTTTTCATTTTCTCACGTTGACACTTCTAAGAATCAAGCCATAACTCTTCTCTAACACCTCGAATCACAAATTACAGTTAAGAAAGTTGTGTCATGCTGAGAATCCTATATCAAGATGAACTTTGGCATTTCACAGCATGAAGAAAGAACACTTTTAAAAAATCTTTGTTAAGATTCAATGAATAAATGTTTCTTGGAAGACAGAGAAGCAGGATTATATTATATGTTAGATTTATAGCATTATATGTAAGTTAACTTTGGACAGCAATTAAATAAGAACTAGTTTTCAAATGATTTCATAATAATATAGCTTTATAATATATCTATAAATATGAAGTGTCAAAGATAACACTATGAAACATAATTTGTATGTTTTAATGATGAAATATTTCAAGTACATAGAAGAGCACAGAAAATAATATATTATAGCCTTTGTACTTGCTAGAGAAATTTAAAAGATAACATTTTTCAATGCTTGCTTCAGACCACTTTTTTTAATTTTAAAAATATTACAATACAGTGCCAACATAACCTTCCTACTAACTTCTATATAAATACTATCCCAAAATTGGTGTCTAAATAAATCTCATATTTTATATATTTACTGCATATGTAGGTATGCATAAAAATATACATGCTATTATTTTTCATCATTAAATTCTATATTAATGGCAACATACAGTTTCTATCCCTTGGAAAATTGTGTTTTGAACTCAATATTTTTTTTTAAGATTTATCCATGTTGATACAAATAAATCTTTTACTCATTTTATCTTCAGTAGAATATTGCAAGTATGAAAAAATATAGTTTATCCATTTATATTAGGGCATAGTTACGTATATTTTTCATGGTTATAATATGTGATAAAAATTTAAAAAGCCTCTGAAGTGTCTCTTGCACAGGAGTGACAGTCTCTAGAAGGTACTGACATTTGTGACAACATGGATGGACACTGAGACCATTGTGCTAAGAAAAATAAGCCAGACAGAAAACAACCAACAAATAAACAAAAAAACAAGAACCATATGACTTTCTCCATACGTGAAATATAAAACTAAAAGCAACAAAGAAACAAAAACTTACGGACACAGTCAAAGTTTAGTGGTCATCTGAGGGTAACAGGGAGGGAAGGTGGAGGTGGGAAGGGACATCAAATATTAATATATAGTGATGGGGGAGAACTAATTGACTCTGTGTGGTGAGCACACTAAAACATAGATGATGTACTGTAGAATTGTACACCTGGAACCTATGTAATTTTTACAAACCAATGTCAGTCACGCCAATAAATTTAACAATAAAAAAATATTCTAAGTAAAATTGCTAGGATATGTACACATGTAAAGTCTATTAGATATTACTAAAATGCTCTCCAAAACATGTATTCCAATTTGCACTCTCACCAGCTATGCTTAAGAGTTGACACTTCCTCACACTTATACCAGGATTTGGTGAACTCAGACTAAATTTTGCTAATCTGAAGATTGAGAGATGGGTTCTTCTTTCAAATTTAGGTTAATATGATTACTAGTAAGAGAGCCTCTTTCTTTTAAAATACATTTAATGTTTTGTTTTGTGAACTATGTCTTTTTCCCAATTCTATTTTTTATTTCTGCCTCAATGATTAAGAATTCTTTGTGTATTAGGAACAGGAGCCTGTGATTGCAACCTAAGTTAAACATATTTTCTACCCTTTTTTGTCATTTATCTTTTAACATTGTGGTGTTTTGTTGTTTGTTTGTTTTTATCATATCATAGTTAGAGATCATTTTCCAAAGAAGTCACCATTGTTTTAAAATTTGTATGACTGATTTTTTTTTTAATTAAATCTCTATTGTGTCTGAATTATCATGTATAATGTAACATATAGGTTTAATTTCAACTATTTTTCTAAATGACTCTCCAGGTGTTTCTGCACAACGCATTACAAAAGTTTATCCTTGTCCTAGGGTTCTGAGATTACCCACTTTATCATGTGCTAAATTTCTGTAAATTCTCTGGACTTTCCATAATAGTCCATTAGTTTGTCAATTCATGGTGTTTTAATTAAAGAGGCATTTGATTATATGTTAATATATGTTAAGTAGTCCTAATTTATAGCTTTTTTTTTTTAATTAAATTTTGGGGCAGAGTTATTTTGTTTGTCTTCAATATGCCTTTTAATATTGACCAGCTCTATAAGTAGGCTTAGTGTTATGTGTATTGGAATAGTGTTAAATTTATACTTTAACTTAGTAAAAACTCATTCTATGGTGTTACATCATCCATTCCAAAAAGAAAAATTTTGCCATTCTTTCATGTCAATTTGTGTCTTCATTGAGTGTTTTCTAATTTTTCTTACATTCCTTAATAAATTTTTAATGTTTTTAATCTTCTTTATTACTATTAAATACAATGAATTATTTAATTTATAGTTGCTATCTGTTATTGCTTGTGTATGTGAGAGTTATTTATTTCTGAGTAGAAATTTTACATCATGCAACCTGCTACATTAATTTTTTGCTTAAAAGATTATCATCATCATTATCACTATTTATTGCTTTACATAATTTTCTTAGAATTTCCTGAACTAAGGTTTAAAAAGATAATTTTTAAAAACTTAATAGCTACTGCAAAAAAATCAGTGTTCCAGGGAATATATCTTTTGGAAAATACACTGTACAACAGTTTTAGTTATAGATGCATAAATCCTCAGTAAAATATTAGCAAAATAGAATTCATCTGTGTTATTAAAAACTAATATACCATGACCAAATTGGATTCATTTAACATGCAGGAGTGATTTCATATTAGAACAGACCTTTATATAATTTATTATAATAATTAAAGAGAAAATATATGATAACTTTAATAGAATCCAAAATGTCTTTTGATAAAATTTAACATCCACAAATGATGAAAAGAAAATTGACTGCTAAAAATTAAATGGATGAATAAAACAGTTCTCTTAATATAATGTAATAGAAACCTTTTTCTTTACATAAAACAAAAAAAAATATTACCTATTACTAAAATAAGAGAAAAATGCACACTAATAGCAAAAGGAAAATACCTCTTCACATATTATCAAACATTTTGTGAAGCACAATAAGAAATTTAGAGAGATATTATTTGCAAATAAAATGTTTGCCGATACAATAAATTCAAGAAATCAAACAACAAAAACAAAACAGTAACACAAATGACACAGCTCAATAATATAGACTAATTTAACATTAATATAAATAATCTTATAGATACCTAAATTCATTGATATAGCAAGAGTTCTAACAAATACATTTTTAAAAGTATATTACCTAATTTTTATAAAAGAGCATCTCCTTCCTCATGTTTTGTTTTGTTTTGTTTTTCCCCAAAATCTTTAGTAATGCTGGGCTTACCAACATTTAAGGATTAAATATTCCTCCAACTCAAATGAGAATCTCTGTTCCTTTGTACATAAAAACAGGTCCTGTTCACAACCCTATCCCTCGTATGTGAGGACGTGAGCATGTATGTGGCTGGGGCAGGTGGGTACATAACTTGTCATCTGGATGTTTAGACTAAGCTTGTCCAACCTGTGGCCTGTGGGCCACATGCAGCCCAGAATGGCTTTGCATGAGGCCCAACACAAATTCGTAAAACTTCTTAAAACATTATGCAATTGTTTTGCAATTAAGTTTTTAGCTCATCAGCTATTGTTAGTGTTAGTGTATTTTATATGTGGCCCAAGACAATTGTTCTTCTAATGTGGCCCAGGGAAGCCAAAAGATTGGACACCCCTGGTTTAGACTCAGTCCACCTGGTGCAAGTCTGGTGTTATACTCACCTCTGATTCCCAAGCCACAGCACCTACTCTGGTTGTTTCCTGGGGTAGAATGCCCACTCCAGAATTTGGACTTGCAGACTTGTTTTGGGGCCATTGGCCAGAGCCTACTGCTCCTGATATTTGTTTACTTACTTTTCTTCTATGAAGATTTCTAATCATCCCAGGCTCTGCTGGCATCTTTTGAAAGTAAGGACTGTGAGGACAGAGTTCGACCTCAGGAAAATGTTTTAAGTAGGAAGTTATTCTCAGGTCGTTAGCCTTGGAGAAAGTGCCCCTGCGACACCTCTTCTACTATTTATAGAAGAATGCTCCAATGTGCTCAACTATTCTGAATGTACTCACAGTCCTTCAATTAGTTTCTTGCATAATTGCCCCAATGGCTCTCTCTTCCTCCTGAAATTTTTTCTTTGTACTTGAAATTTCCCTGAGATTCTTTCAGTGGAAAATTTACTTCAGCACTGGATTTATACGTCAATGTACCCCTGACTGAAGTTTTTTTTCTACTCGGGTTTCTTCTTCAATCTTACTCCACATGTCCCATATTTTGAAAATCCTTCAAATATTTTAATATACCAATAGAACATTATCTCATCATCTTGTTCATAATATTGTTCTGCATTTTTCATATATATATTTGAATACATATATTCAATTTAAATACAATATGAAGCTAAAGATGAAATGCACAAAGTTTTTCTCAGCCAGTATGTTTCAATTGGCTGGCGGTATTTTGTTGTTACAGCAAAGTGTCCATCCTTTAAGAGTACATAAAGAAGCTTTTGCCCTTTTCTTTACTGTCCGACTAGCTTTCTGCTTTGGGTTGAGTACCTACTTCTCTGCATTTCCTACACCACCACTATAAACCAAGTCACAATCATCTCTACACTAGAATATTATGACAGCGCCTAATTCATGTTCCCACTTGCTGTCACACACACCCTAAAATCTATGCCTTCCAAGGCAACCTAAATTATCATTTATTTTGCATATAAATAATAACATAAGATTACCCCTTTATAATAATCCTCTCACAACTTTCTCTCACACATTTAAAAGAATAAAAATCCCTTACTTTAATTAAACTCTGCATGCTCCATCCCAGAACTCACCTGTCAGTAACACTTATATACACTATTGTTCACACCTTAGGATCTCTGAGCAGCTTTTTCTAACTTTAAAATTATCTTTTGTGTGATCTCTGTGTGACTGGTATCCTGGGTATCCTGGAGATTTTCTGTGTCTTCTGAAAAGTCTGCCACGACATCCAAATCTATATTATTCCTCCAATCAGTCTAACTCATCTCTGTAATTTCCTGTTCTGGTAGCTTTCTTTTGACCTCCTTTCTTATGACTACAACATGTCTTTAGTCATTACCTATACTATGTTGTAAAGCCTGTGAGAACAGGGACCTGCTCTGTCATAGTCACCACTGCATCTTCTGCACTTAGAACAGTGACAGACACACAGAAGGTACTCATTATACATTTGTTGTCAAACTGTATGACTACATGAATGGTCAGATTGGGAGCAAAGCAGGGGTGTGCATGGCTCAGGCCTGGTTTCTTGGCTTGCTTTCTCTGTTGCTGTTAGTTGTGCACTGATAAGAACTAGAGCTCTTTTCTGGCCCCTGGTCCCCAAGTGATAAGCAGATCAAGAAGTCTTCTCAAACTGCATCCCAAGGTCCCCATCAGTGGCACCTATGACTTGATGGAAAAGTTCAATTCAGGGAAGGATGGGTAGAAAGCTCCTTACTAGGGTCAGCATACATTCTCAAATTCATCGCTTAGTAATAAAATTGATATTATGATTCTTGTTTGGCCTTATAAGTTATATAAGAATCTGGAAAAGGAAAAAAAAATTACTGAACATGATACACTCAGAAAGAGGAAAACCCACTACAAAGTTGATTGATTCTGGGTGATTTCATAGATGTGAAAAAAATTCAAAATAGTAGGTAAAGAGAAAATTTGAATCAATCATATTACTGAGATAAGGGATGAGCAAAATTACAAAAGCACAAAAGCAAAAGATAAATTGAGAAAGACTGGAGACTTCATTTTTGTCTGGTTTAGAATATTTGATGTCATTTATTCTAGAAAATTTACTAAAATACTTCCACTAGTCTAACTCATGAATATTAATCATTACAGTAAAAATCATTACATTTCACTGTCTCCATTTGTACTAGTACTTACAAGTTCTCCACTTTTATCATCTAAAACTAAGTAATTTTTATATCACCCTGACATAACTTCTAAACAATTTTATATAATCATTTGTGATAAAGGCAAAATTCAGAAACAATTTTTTGTCTTTCTGTAGCCTTGTCCATGCTAATTAAAATTTAAAAAATAATTGGATTAAAATGAGCTAAACGAAGTGGCTTGATCAATTACAGTCATTCTGTTACACTGACATATTACTCATTTAAACTAAAGGCTAAAATTCTGCTGAGAATTATCTTGATGTACTTGTAGTTTGGATTATGACATTAGTCCCAGAAATTTTTACAAAAGGAAAAATGGTTTCTTCACTAAGTGAAAATCATGATGCTCACCAACGAAGCAGAATATATCTATATTTATGACTTAGACACCAACTTGAGGCAGATAGGAGATTTTGAAAGTGAAGATTCTGAAAATACAGAGACTTCTTCTGACACATTCCCTGGGTTTTCTCTCTCCCTGGTTTTCATTTGCTTTTTACTTCAACACAAGTACAGCGGCCCCAGAAATATGCTTGCTCCTTTCCCTCTATAAAAGAATATTCACAAAACAACGTTCCTAATTATCACAAAACCACTTTTAATTTTATTAATAAAATTGAGATTATCTTTATAAATACTCAAAGATTTATTTTTATTTTATTATTGTTTTGACAGAGAGAGAGAGGGAGAGAGACAGAGAAGAGAGAGAGAACTGAACTGGGGGAGCTCCCAGTTCAGCATATGGGTCCGCGATTCGATCCTCGGTCCCCGGCGCTGCAAAGTGAGCGCTTAACCCACTGAGCCATCTCGGCTTCCCCAAATACTCAAAGATTAAAGGAACATAATTATAAAAACACAAATGAAAAGATTAAAGAAAGCTGACTTTCTAAAGAACAAGGTTCTGGTCCTAAGAATTTTAGTAAAACCAAATAATTTGATAGGGACATATCATATACAATAACCAAAGATAAATACATAGAGCTTGTGCATTAGAGTTTGCCCACTTGTAACTGCTGCCATCTGAAGAATTCCAAGCCAGACAAGCTTGGAATTCTTCCAAGCGAAGTCACATAGCTCAGCTAAGAACTAGCACCAACTACTAGATATATATGCACAACACCATTTTAAACAAACAAACGAAAAAGATCTGTCAAACCAATAAATGCATATGACCAGCCTAATGCCCCAAGTGAGATCAGCTTAAGTTGCTAAATCACAAAATCATTAGCAAAGAAAATGGTTATAGATTTTAAGCTTCAGACTTAAGTGCTGTTTGTTTTATAGTAATAGATAACTGATACACTAACTTATCGAGTTTTTTATTACTATTAAATGAGTGGATACACATACAATGCTTATTACAGCAGATAGTACATTGTAAGCACTCAATATCAGCTCCTAATATTATACATTTTTACTTCTGGCTTTAGTATTTATCTTAAAGATGGTTAGCATGAATCTAACAACACATTCTTTACCCATAATTTGGGTAAATTAATGTAAGAATTGGTGCAAATATAAATAATTGAGATTGTATATATGATTTGCATTAGTTTGCACAATAGCCTTGAGCAAATCAATATTAAACTTCTGTTTTTAATTTCCTCTTTTTTAAGTTAGAGTGCTAAGGTATCCACACTCTTTCCCAGTGGTATATTCATAAATCTATATTTTTCAGAAACCCTAAGGTTAGCTTAAAAAGCTATAACTACATTAGCATGAAACACTACAGGTCATTCTCAGTAGTAAGCACATATGTAAATACCCTAAGTAAAATGATAGTAAGACACAGTCTGTTTAATACTTTCACCATCATCATCATAGCATGTGTGGGGGTAATTAAATATATTATGTGTCAATTCATGATTTATAAATGTAGATCATTTCAGTGTCAGTTAGTAAAATTATTTATGTTTTCCAAATTTTTAATGAGAAAAATCTCTATATGCTTGTATATAATGCGAGGCATAACTATTAATTCTTGCTTTCTGTTGTATCAATCTCAGAGGAGGTAGACAAGAATCACAAAAGGAAGTGAGATTAAAGGGATGAAAGAGTCACTGAATTTAATGAGTGCACATGGTATTCTGTCACAACACATTACCCCATGATACTTATGATTAACAAGGCTGTCACTTGTTTTATGAGTTTACAGTACCATGGGCCAACTAAGCATAATAGAAAACTGTCCACAAAATTAGAAGGCTGTTTTAATTTCATATTTATTATTCTCTGGTCATCTGTGATGACACTTCATATGAAGTGACCAAAATGAAAATTTACTTAAATAGAAGTATTGTAACTCACTGCAGGACCAATGAGGCTATTCAGCATAACCATTAGGTATACAAATTAGAATAAATTTGTTCCAGTTTAAAAATAACAACATTACAATGATCTCAAAAGGTTCTCTTTCTTCAATACTATAATAGCACATATTCTAATTACATGAAAATGTGTAACATTAAGTTCTATTGGTAGTAAATTGTACCAATAATTATTTTGGGGGCACACTGTACTTTTTCATATAACAGGATTTCAGTCTAATCTGAATTTAGAAAAAAGCCCTAGGTAAATGTCTTTTTGCTAAGGTGTTGTGAGGACAGACTTTATTATCAAGCCACACACAATAAAAATACAACTAAATAATGTAGAAACATGATCAATCATATCAAAACAGTGTATCAAATTCAGAGCCAAGTGGCGGATTATAGTATATATGTAGTGCTTTAACTTCATGTTTCTAATAAACATGCTTCTCTATTTTAATAATTATCTTTGAGCAGGAATTTAAGCTTTATTCCTTTGCCATCAGGCAGGGGTTGTCCATCTCTCCAGAAAAATAAACCACAGCTCATTAACTGTGATCCTATAATTTCATCTAATCTGGAAAAATGCTCCTTCTGCCCTCAATCTATGGTAGACTTATCTGAAACTGTCACCCCTATAAAATTATATAAAATTGCTCCAGCTAAAATTGCCTTCTAAATTCTTATTGTATTCATAACCCCTCAATCTCCATATGCTTCATACATCCCAGTTTTTATTCTCTAAAATTTTAAGCAATTTGAGGTTAGGAAATATTACATACTTTATTTTCTCCCCACAGTATCTAGAGCAACGATGACTGTATCATAAATAAACTTTTATATATCTCATTAAAATTTTTTTCTATTATAAAATTTGAGGAGCCTCAATATATAACACTCCTTTTCCACCTAAGTTTCAAACTAATTGAGAAATGAAAAATAAAATAATACACAGAACAAAATCTCATCTTCACTGCCAATGAAATAGATAACTCAGAATGTGGCTTGAGGATTGGGACAAAATGAATTTCCTAGAATTGAGTGAACCCCAGTATTACTCAGACTGGTCGTAGGTAAGCCAGCTCCTTCTCATCCTTTACTGCTTATGAGTCAGCTTTATGTACTATTTTGCATATAAACCGTGAAGGCTGCTTCTTGTATGCATACCCCTAAAGTGAAGCAAGAGGAAGGAATTAACCCACTCTTGACCAGTTCCTATTTTTAACTTCATCAGTCAGCTCACAGATAAATGAGTGAGAAGATAAAGAGACCAGGAATTTTATTTTAATAGCTAACCCTTCACATGAAAGGACTGTTGAGTAAGGGCTCTTCCCCAACACTATTATAAAAGCAAATAGAGAAAAGTGGTCATGCTAACTACAGTGATTTAATATTGTTAAACAATATATATTTTTTTAATTCAAGAAAGTATTCTTTATACCTTTTAAGTAACCAAATACATTTCTTTCCCAGCCAATTTGAAAGAGCAAGTCCAAAATCTATAAGTAAGTCTCAATTTGGTTCATCTTATTCATGAATAATGTGATGAATATGTTCAAACCTTATAATATGTGGACTTGCATAATAGTATTAAGTGTGTAACTAAAAGTTCATACAGTCTGAGTAAAATCTTCATTTCAGCAAAAACATTAATTACATTGATGTTAGTAGTAAATAATAGTTGTCAAATACCATATTTGTATTATTCTATAAATTAATAACATAACGTTGTAGTGTGTGAAAGAAACTATACTGTCAGTAGAGAAAAATCACCTTTCAACTGTAGCAGAGTGTTGTTTTAATTATACAATGATGTTCTCTGTAATTTAGGGCATTCTTTAATCGTTTTATTTATGGACATGCAATGAAATATAAGACAAAAATGATAGCAGCTGATAATGCCTATAGAAAAATTCTACAATAGCAAAAAGATCTATTAAAAATTGTATTTGATGCCCTTCAATAGATGAGTGGATAAAGAAGATGTGGTACATTTACACAATGGAATACTACTCAGCGATAAGAAATGATGAAATACAGTCATTTCTGGCAACATGGATGGACCTAGAGACCATCTTATTAAGCGAAATAAGTCAGACTGAAAGAATCCGGAAAAATATGACCTCACTTATAGGTGGAATATAAAACTGAAAGTTACAAA